>VZQC01005101.1:114561-207160 GCA_009823505.1 Rhizomys pruinosus
CTGAAGCCCCACTTTATGTGAAGAATTATGTATTTACTAAAAATTTGAAAATGCACAAAGTATTTTTTATGAATCTATAGGTACTAGTGACCAAATTACTTGAGAAGATAATCAGGGAAAAGGGTTTCTATTGGCTCATGGTGTCAGAAGGTCCCATTCAGGGCTGTGAGCCCCATTTACTTGGGCCATACATGATGGTGGTAAGAGCGTGTGATGGAGGGGCATCTTCACATCACAATGCACAGAAGATAGACGTGGAAGGAACCAGTGTAAATGCTAGAGGCAGGCCCAGACTGTCAATTCTTTCAATTAGCCTCCCACCCCTTATGATCTGGCTGCCTGTCAAAACAGTACTACTGATGAGGCCCAAATATTCAGCAAATGAGCTTTAAGGCATAGTTTATATTCAAACAACAACCATCATGAGGACTTACAAATAACTACTACAATTAATATTAATCATAAAAATCTACATTTAGGGTCTGGGACAATGAACAGTGGCCTTTCTTGCAGAAAATCCAGGTTTGAATCCCAGCACCCACATGGCAGCTAATAACTTTCTGTAACTCCAGTTCCAAGGGACCCAATGCCCTCTTCTGTCCTCCATGGGCGCTTCATGGTCTGGGTTCACTTAAATACATGCAGACAATACACTCATACACATCAAATAAAAATAATGAATAAAACATTTAAAAAATAAAACTACATTTAAAATGTGACATTATCATGCTTACAAAGAACAGGAGAAAGAATAACAGGAGAAAGCCTGTGTTGGGGTCAGGGTGTCAGGAAAAGTTTAACGTAAGCTATAGTTGTCTACACTGAGATGAAAAATATGAGAAGGGGAGAATTTGGTGACTGGTGAAAAATAGGATGAATCTGAGATTGCTCCAATCAATTTGTCTTCAATTTTCCTATAGTGTGAATGATTTTCATAATTTAAAAAATGGTGATGTCAAGTTTCCATGCACAGAAAATTCTGATTGAGATCATTGGATTGTTTACTTAGCATTAAGATTGCTTACTTAATTCTTAATTATTTCTCACATTTCTATACTGGGTAAAAGACTATGTTTTACTCAGGAAAGTGATGTAACACTGTATCACGACTAGAATTCAAAGAATTAGAGAAGCTGGGCATGATGGCACACACCGTTAGTCCCAGCACTAGGGAGGTAGAGAAAGGCAGATCTCTGTGAGCTCAACGCCAGCCTGGTTTTCACAGGGAGATAGATTTGCATGGATTCTAAAGGCTTTTTTTTTCCCTCCTCAGGAGATGAAATTGGCAGGTGTTGACAATGGTTCACAGATGAGAGGTGGGAAGATTGATTTCTGGCCACTCAGAATTGGTGGATGATAAAACCCGATTATGAGCTTCTTCTTCTGGGTCTCTGAAGTGCCTGTGAGACATCTTAACACAGATGTTCAAGAGGCTATAAAATATAGGATGTCTGGGCTTGAAGTTGCTAAAGAATAAAGATTTAAGTGTGCTAAAGATTTTTCTGTTAAGCTTGTCAGTTTCATATAAGTAATTATTTTACTTGTACAAAACACTGTAATAGACAGTATAACAGACACTAAGATACTGAGGTGGCAACCCTGACCTTATGGGGTCCATTGCATAATAGAGGAGGTGGAAAACAGTGATAATTCTAATGTGTATCCTGAGTGAGCAGCCCTTAAAATGTCTCCAGACAAAATAGAACAAAAAACAAAAATTCATCATACTTTATACAGTGGTAGTCACTAAATGCTAAAATATTATTTTTAAAAAAACCTGTTAAGACAGAAATGAAAGGCTAATCACATTTGATTTGAATGAAATAAAGCATCTTGAAGAGTCGAGAAAATTGCTAGTGGTATATGATAGCAGGACCCAATGTCAGATTGGGGCTTTTTGGGTTTTGTTAAATCCAGTTTTAAATGGATAGCCAAGGAAATAGAATACTGCAGAAGGTGTGTGTTCTATCCTGTCCTCATCTGTCAGGACCAGTCTGGTTCACATGTGTCCACATTGATGAGCCAAGGAACACAGGTAGGCAGTATTCTGGCTTCACAAGAGTTTTACGTTTAAATCACACTTCAGTGAAGAAAAGTAAGATAGCTTGTTTAAGAAAGTGTACCTAGTTAGCTTTTGCAAAAATAAATAAATAACAGTAAAGGTAAGGCCTTCGTATCCTGAGGTGAAATAGACATTCTGTGAGTTTTCATTCATGGGTGTTATAGGAAATTCTGGAACAATATTGCCCATATACTGAATTCATCTAGGAAAGACTTACAAAATACTGTCTCACACCACAATATCCCAATTTCATTGTTCTCAAGTTTGGCTGAACCATCATAAATTTTTAGTTTTCTAGGTTGTCTTAAAACGCAACCATAGTGACAACCCTGAAGCTTTAGCAGCAAGCTTCATCACTAAAATTAGTAAGTAGCTCTGGGAATGAGAGGAAGCAAGTAACAAAAGGATTCTGGCAAATAAATGACATTAAGCACTTCATTAGTCCTTGTATATTGAGAATGCAACTCAATACTTGACATCAGCCAACAGTCCAATACCCCATGACAAACTCATTTCTACTATTGCCATGTGAGAGATGAGAAACCTGAAGCCTGACATCCTTAAACCAAAGCAATGTAGCTCTTGAAAGTATAATATAAGCTGCTGTGATCTACAGCCTTTAAGTCTTGTGTAATGGTAGTTTTGTAGCAAGAAGAACTAAATATAAAAGAAAGGAAAACATCATGTGGTAAAGTACTGAATCAATTAAATGTCAGCTGATAACTGAAAGTGGTTACTATGACTGTCTAATACATCTTGGAGACTTTTCTAGTAATGTACCAGTACTATGTGTGTATGTACATATTGTTTCTCATGTTATTCATTTGTAGGAATTAGCTAACAAGGTCATCTTTTTACACTGTAGAAGCTTTTGATTTTCTTTTTTTTTAAATTTTTTTCATATGTGTATGACTGTACTGTCTGCATGTAGGTCTGTGCACCCGTGTCGTGCAATGCCGCAGAGGTCAGAAAAGGGTGTCGGATTCCCCTGGAACTGGAGTTACAGACGGTTCTCAGCTGCCATGTGGGTGCTGGGGATCGAACCCGGATCCTCTGCAAGAGCAGTCGGCACTCTTAATTGCTAGGCCATCTCTCCAGCCCTTGATTTTCTTTTTATCTACTTATTTGTGCATTTGTGCACACGCGTGCTATGGCACACAAAAGAGAACACAAAGAAGACAGCTTGCAGGTGTCGTTTCTTTCCTTCAATGGTATGAGTCCTGGGATCCAAACTCAGCATTTCCAGCCTTGACAGCCACCACTTCTATCCACTGAACCATCTCACCAGCCCCACTTTCGTTTTTTTAATTACAAAGGCAGGTATACATAAAAGATTGGGTTGTTTGATACTTTTTGTAGTTTTTCAAAGACATTTTCCTGCAGGAAACTCAAGTACCACAGATATTCCTGTAATCTAAAGAAGGATGACTACTTCACAGTAGTGACCAGACTACTTCACAGTAGTGACCAAGCTTAGGAACAGAAACGTAGGAGCGGTAATCATCCTGTAGGGAGCAAGCCTTATGAACTGAAACTACTTCATAGCTGGAAAATAACAAAGAAAATTATTATTGCAAGTAAGCCTGGCCCTGTACTTCTGTGTATGTCTAAGCAGAAAGCCTCCCAGTGTAGCCCTAGAAAAAACATTTCTGAATACCACACCACATATATTTTCCCTTATACATTCTATATCTTCACAGAGGCAATATATCCTTCACACTTAGAAAAGACTGGCTTTACTTTCGCTGTTTCCTCTTTTGGCCTGAAGGCTGAGAAGCCAGTAGATGAAGCCCAGTGGCTAATGCCCTCACTGTAGCCATGTGTCTTCTCCTCCAGATGTTCTTCTTTTGTTTCTTTTGTTCCATGGGAGTCCAGCTAATAAATGCTGGTTATTCCATCCCTATTCAGTTAAAGCTCTCTTGACTCCTCTTATTAAAGTCTACAAACTATTAAGCATAAAATTAAAGTTGATCAGTTCTCCTATTTGTGACATCTAACACTGTTTGAAAAAATACTGATGTGAAACTCCAGAGTCAGATGTCATCCCTTCTAGCCCATGGCCAATGAGAAGTGAAAACATTGAGAAGAAAAGAGTGAATGTGTAAAACTTGATTATTAGTATGCATAATGTTGGGAGCGTGCTACCATGCTCGTGCAAATGCATCATCCAGTTTGTTGAACACAAGCTATTCCATTGATTTAATAGAACACTACATAGTTATTATTGCCAAAGCTCCAATGAAGGAAATAATTAGAGCACTATGCATTTTAAACTGACTTTAGGCAATAACCAGAAAATAAAGGAAATCTATGTACTGTAATTGAAAAGATATAGATTGGGCCTTACTTTTTTAGATCTTCTAAGTATTCTCTAGACTTCCAGAACAAGAAGACAGTGCAGTGTGTGGCATGTGTGTGTGTGTGTGTTTGATATTTGGCCAAGTGCACATGTGTGTACATACTCATAGAGGCCAGAAGTTAGAGGGCAGTCCCTTCTGTTGCCCTTAACATTACTTTTGGAGACAGCATCTGTTTACTGAACTTGGAGCTCACTGTTTTAGTTAGACTGGTTGGCCAGTAGGGAAATTACAGACCCATCCTTTGCGCTTAGCTTTGACATAGTACTGTGGATTTGACCTTGAGTCATTATGTTTCTACATCAAGTACCTTACTTGCTGAGACCTCTCTCCAGTCTCCAGAGAGTGAATCTTGTTTCACCACTAACAGTGAGATTTTATCCTAGTTTCACCTGCTGCAGGGGCCACTTCTGCTATGTTTTATTTAGGAAACATTTGGCTGAGTAGAATTTGAGAATACAGGGCTAGAGAGATTACTCAAGGACACTGGTTCAGTCCTGAAACCTACACAATGTAGCTTATAACCTGTAACTCCAGAATCTGCAATCTGTGTCCTCTTCTGGCCTCTAGAGGTACATAGGTATAAATATACATACATAGGTATAAATACACATACATAGGTATAAAGATAAGAAGAAATCTATAAAAAGAGAGTATTAAACTGATGTGTTTTCATCATATCTATAGTCTTTTGGAGTAAAAAACAGGAACAAAAGCAAACACTCAACCAGATCAACCATTCTTCTCCATACATACAGCCAAGATGTCAAGCTAACTTAATTTCCAGAAAGGTTCCTAGAAAAGCTCATTCTTGGTTCTGGGTGGAATTCTTACAGAGTTTCTTTAACACTCAGCCTGTCAGTGTTCTTCTTCTGTGAGAAATATTACTTATTTTGGATACTCATACTGTTTGAATCTTTGTGAACCTAACTCAGTTTTATTGCTGATTATTGGAAGGAATTATTCTAATCAGGCAGAATATCATGAAGTGGGCATCAGTGAGATGAGTGCATGTGAACCCAAATTAAGAGATCTTAAAACTTGAGAAATCCTTCAAGCAGCTGTGAAGAATCAATATTCCTCTGTATGCATCCTCATCCATCTTATACAATTTGGGACATATCCTTAGGTTCAGAGTAAATGAAATGTGTTTAACATTTATTTTAAATAAGTTGATCTTTCAAAGCACAGAGTACTAATATTTTTGGAGCACTTTGAATCTGCTTCATTTCTCTACTGTTTTCATGGACACAGTGCCTTCTTAGATGCTTATATGGAAGAATGAGAAGAAAATAGAGAGGGCAGCTACCATCTGTCCCAGATTGCCTTCTGTAAAAAGGAATAAGAACAGCACCTTTCTTAAAGGAGTTTGAGAAGTAAATGAGTTAATCCAAGCAAAACGTTTTTAGTTGACTCATTGCATAGCATATAAAGGTTAAAATAATTGTTAAAAATTATGATAATTTTGCCTTGTAAGTTCTATTCTATATACCACTTTACAGTTCTCAACCTCAATTCCTCCACATGGATAAAACAAAAATATCTTCCTTAGAAGTTTAAATAGATCAGGCCTATGAAAACTATTCATAAGGAATAAAACAAAAATTCATTTGAAAATGCTGAATTTGGACCATAAGCAGAATTAATTAAGAGCCTAGTTTCACCTTTTAGTAGATATCCTATATGTGAGAACTCAGTTCCAGGTCTCAAATATTAATGGTAACAGCACCATCTCAGGAAGTTGCTGAGATGCTTAAGTAAAGAGATCAACACTCCAACTGACACATAGTATTGAAAAGTGCTTCCCAAATTCTTTCAGTGTAGCAAATAGCATCATTTTAACTTTTTTAAAAAATATTTTTAACATATAGACATTTAGGTCCTAAGAATGTTTTATAATTTGCATTTTTTTAATTTTTTTTATTGATGCTTTGTGTATTTCATACATCATTTTCCAATTCAGTTCAGGCATATTTCCCTTTCCCTCCCCCCCATCCCACCCCACCCCATCCCAGATCATGCATTCTGCCATAACTTTCCTGCATCTTTCTCTCAGTTTTTTTTTCATTTTTTAGCAATAAGTGATAATTTATGAGTACAAGCATCCCTCATGTAAAACCAACTTGCAGGCTGTTGTGCCCAAACCCCCGCAGCCCCACCAACCAGCAGGGGGGGCTTGTATGTTCAATCAAGTTGATCAAATGAGTGTCCAGACTATATTGCTGTAGTTTCACAATTCACCCCAATCACTGCCCTTACATTCTACCACGCCCCCTCTTCCACATTGTTCCCTAGGCTTAGAAAAGGGGCACAGGTGGATGAGAAGCAAAACAGTCTACTTTCTCAGGATCTGATGTCTTGGACTTTGGTCAATTCTGGCTGTTTCCTTTCATGGGCTGACAGTTTGTCCAGGAATAACCTTTCGATCCTACTAATGAAGCACAAGCAATTAGATATATAGGTTTTTAAACAGCACTAATAGTTATGGTAGGTTACTTTGGTATAGACACATATGTTTGGATGGTATGTTAATCCATGAATTACATTTTTTTCCTTTTAAATATGACAGGGTCTTACTGTGGCTTATAACATCTCCCAACCGTAGAGGATGTAAGCTTGTGGCATCAGCAGTGGGTTATTCCTCCAAGGAAAAAGCCAATAGCCAATTAGATTTGGGATCATTTTAACTTTTAATGATTTATAATGCCCTATTTGGATACATGATGAGTATCATAGTTTATTTGTAATTTCTAGAGAATCCATATTCTAAACATCTCTACTGTGAAATCCAGTCCTTGAATATCTCAGCTCTTGATGCCCACAGGTAATATTTTTAAAAAGCTGTAATTCAAGCTAATGAGAAAAGTACTAAGGTAGAAAGAATTTACAAATTTTAAAATCTAGGCCACAATTATTAAGAGTCAGGAACAAAATTGGAAGTATTATTGTCAAGATACATATATGATGACATGAAAGAAAACAACAGCTCAGAAAGTTGAAAAATTGTTACACAAGAAACAATTGTTGTCTTCTAACATGTATATGAATATATATATGTATATATATATATATGGTCTTATATAACATGAAAGTTAAAGAACAAAATGAGAGACATCAGATAGCACAAATAATATTCAAGCTTTTGTGGGATCTGAGAATGCCATATTGGGCTGGAGGGATGGCCTAGCTGTTATGAGCACCAACTGCTCTAGCAGAGGACCCGGGTTCAATCTCCAGCACTCACATGGTGGCTAAGAACCATCTGTAACTCCAATTCCAGGAAAACTCCAGTTCCAGGGGAATCCAAGACCCTCTTCTGACCTCCGCGGCATTGCACAACTCGGGTGCACAAACCTACATGCAGACAGTACATCCATACACATAAATAAATAAATAAAACTTAAAAAAAAAGAATGCCATATATATTTACCTACACTCCATACTCCAAATTTTTGCCATTATTGTAATTTCAAACTTATAAATGTGACCATTAGAATGTCCAAATTATTGACTGTATTTAGTTATAGTTAAAGGAGGTCCTGACTTAGAGACGCTTGGTGTGTGAGATTTTGAAGTCTGTTAGTGCAGCTTTGTTAAGCAGCAACAACTCCTGGCCAGAATGTCAAGGTCAAGTTGGTAATAATAGATGTCAGCTCCCTAGGCAAAGTGACTATAGTTGCACCATCTTAAAAAAAGAAAACACTCCAGGCGTGGTGGTGCACGCCTTTAATCCTAGCACTCGGGAGGCAGAGGCAGGTGGATCTTTGTGAGTTCAAGGCCAGTCTGGTCTACAGAGTGAGTTCCAGGACAGCTGGGCTACAGGGAGACCCTCTCTCAAAAAGACCAAAAAACAAATAAACAAAACAACAACAATCACAAGAGGCGAAAATAAATGTGTGTGTTTGCCTAGGCAGCTTGATGTGGTCTCATACGTGAGATTCTGTCCTCCAAGCCAGTTCTCAATCTTTGACTGGTAAGAAGTGGAGATTTAGGACTTTACTAATCTTATCATGCCATTGCCCCATAATATTTGTTCTAGGAAAATAACCCTCTTGAAGTGAGTAGAAAAACTGTATGCCAAGGAATGCAATTGAGGATAGACTCTGAGTGACCTCAGAAAAGAGCAAATCTCAAAGGATTTTTCAGAAGGTTTTAAGCTTGGCAAGATGACGACACTATCTCTGATAATTAGACTTTTCAACTCATTTGGAATTGCTAATTGGATCTAAGTTCTAATTAGACTTTTTATGTAACTAAGAATGACATATCATGGTATGAATTTAATGTGCTTTTACAGTTGAAACCAACAATTATCAGCCTTTTCCAAATGATTTTTAATAAGGAAAACCCTGGCTTTGTTGATTCTATTGTGACATCCCCTTCTCTCACGATATATTGTGAACATTTCGGTTTTCTTAATTACATATCTTCTGGGAGCTCAAAGAGACACTTGAGTTTTAAGCACCTACATCATTTATTTTGGAGGGACGCTCGCCAGTGTCTTGATGACTTTGGAAACCACACACAAAACTCAGCTCAAGGAAATAAATCACAGTCATCAGGAGGAAACAGAATGTATAACCAGAGGCACCTCTAATCATTTAGTTAATTGAAATTCTCTGTGGAAATGATGAAAGGTGGGTGGCATTTGTAGAAACATGGAAGAGGTTCTGGTGTGCAGGTGTGCAAGGCTGACCTGGAGTTCAGCACCTGCCATGGCTTCAACTGGACACAGGCCTTCATATCTGGCTGCTGTCTGCTAATTATAACCTCATCGTGCCTTTTTTTGTCCTTGTTAATGACTGAGACTCATCTACTTTCATCTCACTAACATTTGAAGGCAGTAATTCAAAAACTGGTAGCCCTCAGATTTATATATTATGGTAAACTGGCAGCCCTCAGGTTTATATATTACGATAAAGAATAATGAACCATCATGTGGTTTTTCATGGAAAGAATCCCGCCAAAATATTCCAAGCAAGTTGGTAGACAGAAAAGCAAAATTATTTTGTTTTGGGTACTGTGAATAATTTGAAAATTACATAAATCTGTGTCTATCACTTTCCACTACATAAGGCAGTTGATTTTCTATCCTAATAAAATATTTTCAATATTTTAAAGTTCTTTTTCCCAATAAAAGCAATGTACAATTAAATTATATTAAAGTTATAAAAAATTTAACTTGTGCAGTAATTGATATATTAGAGGAGAAGTTCTGCCAGAATTATATGCATTATTATTTTTCCAATTAACACATTACGGTGACTGAGTCATTGGTGTTTATGTAACTCCTCATTAAATCAGATGTCCTCACTGAGTCCTGGCTTCTGTCTTTTGCCATATGATACATTTAAAGACAGGAAATGACATTTCTAATTGTTTCACACTGTCAGAAATGAACTATTTTCTTTGCCAGTGATCCTGTGCACTGTGATGTCTATGTGTTGTCTACAAAGGGGTGACTGACCTGTTCCTCAAGCAGAAAAGTGACCGGAGATACTTTGCCTTTGCAGCTTGGGTGTTGGAATCCTGTGTCGGGTCTGAACGGGTCACTGACTGACAAGAAACTGGAAAATAACATGCGGGGTGTCATTCTACGTGTTGTGACCGTCCTGGTAAGTGTTATCAGAGCCTTGTGGTTTGAGCCGTTATGCTCTCCTTAATGTTTCATTTCTTTCTGTTTTATTAATTAAAGCCATAATCTAAAAAGATCTTTCTAAACAAAACCTGACTCTGATTTCTGAGAGAGTTTCATTGGTCATATTTTCCAGTCTTCAGCTTATGTTCATCATGAATTTCTGTAGGCTTTTCTTTCCATTATAGTGTTTTGTTTTGTTTTGTTTTTCAGAAACTTCTTTAGTTTAGGCCTGATTATCTGCAGTTTACTTTACATTGTAAGAAGAGAAATCCTTCATGCATGTCCCTCACTGGAACTATAGCATGCACAAATAAAAATTAATGTGACACACAAGCTTATGTCCTCTAGTGGTTGGGAGATGTTGTGGGCCACAACATCTTGTCACCCTTTATAGAGAAACCACAGTTTGTGGATTATCATACCATCCAAGCATCTGTGTCTATACTCACAGCTTGGCTTGACATAATAATTGGTACTGCTTAAATGCCTGTACATCCAATAGCTTGTGCTTTGTTAGTATGACTAAAAAGGGTAGCACTGGAAAAGCTGTCAACCCATAAAGGGAAACAACCTGAACAGACTGGAGTCCAAAATGACAACTCCAAAGAAATTAGACTGTTTTCTTCTCACCCACTTGTGCCCCTTTCCCAAAGCCCATGGAACAAACTGTGGAAGAGGAGGCGTGGTAGATTGTAAGGGCTGCAGAAAGATAGGGGTGAATCATGAGACTACAGGAATATGGTCTGGACTCCTAACTGATCAACATACCTGTGCATACAAGCTTCTCCAACTGGACTATGGGAACCTTGGGTTGTTCAAAATTTGGACATGGATACTTGCAGAATGCATCAATTACTTAATTGTATGACATACTGGGTAACATCAATGTTGCCTGCAAACAACTGTGTCATTGTATTGTAGAATCCCTTAAAAAATTAAAAAAATTAAAAAAAAATTAACGTGACACACAAAGGTACTGAGAAGTATAACTGATGCTAAGAAAAGGCCGAATCAGTCCGAATAAAAAGTAAACCAAGGCAGGCTTTAATACAGGGAATTGCCCTTGCTGGCAGATCTGATAGCACTTTTGGGGTGAAGGACCATTGGAAAAGCACGTGCCAGGGGGGCAGAGAGGGTCTTTTAAAGGTCAGGGGAGGGGAGAAGTTGGGGTGCTGGAATCAGCCAATCAGGTCCGGTGGTCTCATAGGGATTTGGCATCCGGTGATTTCTGCGGGGGTAAAACGCAAGCTCCAGGATGGAAAAGAAGGAAGGGTCCTTCCGGTCTATGCCATCTTGGCCTTTTTGCCTCCAGCCCAACCTAACAGGTACTATATTAATAAATGGAAAACTTATTTCTAATAATGACCTACTTCAAAGAAAAGGGCATTAACTTGTTTAAAGATGCTTATTGAGGGGCTGGAGAGATGGCCTAGCGGTTAAGAGTGCTGACTGCTCTTGCAGAGAACCTGGGTTCAATCCCCAGCACCCACATGGTGGCTGAGACCCGTCTTTATCTCCAGTTCCAGGGGAATCTGACGCCCTCTTCTGACCTTCTTGGCATTGCACAAAATGGGTACACAGACCTGCATGCAGACAGTACATTCATACACATAAAGAATAAATTAAAAAAATTTTTTTAAGATGCTTATTGAGCATCAAGCGTATTCCAAGCTTAGCACTGCTTGCTGATGACCTTGGCCAATGAAATAGATGACTGCTGGTGGATCTCTGCATAGAGTGATTCTGTGATGAGGATTTATATAAAGAGACATCTGTTGCAATTCCACTCCTTTGTTAGAAAATCAATAATGGCAACTGCTCACATTCCACACATTTTTATATTCTCTCCCCCCAGATAATATAAATATTCTTAAACAGTAAAATACTTAGATGGGTAGTGTTTGAATCACATGCACTCTTCCTTGTAGGGGAAAAAGGAGGACACCTGTGGCTTTTTTGGTGCTAAATTACCTGCTTGTCTGTTTGTTTTTTTTTTGTTTTGTTTTGTTTTTTTGTTTTTGGTCTTTTCAAGACAGGGTCTCCCTGTAGCTCCAGCTGTCCTGGAACTCACTCTGTAGACCAGGCTGGTCTTGAACTCACAAAGATCCGCCTGCCTCTGCCTCCCAAGTGCTAGGATTAAAGGTGTGCACCACCGCTAGCCTCTGCTTGTCTGTTTACACTGAAACCTGGCCTTAGGCAGGATTTGCATGTACATTAGCAAGTCTGTGACACCTTGGGATCAAAGGCATGTTATGGAACATGAGGCAGGGGGTCTGAAACCAGGCCCTGAGATATGATGTCACTCTAGGTATAAAAACAGAATGCTGTGAATAAAAAGACGAGTCCTTCTTACCATCAGATGGGGATCTTAGCCCATGAGGCTAGTGTAGTAGTGACCAGTGGGTTGCATGGCGGTCAATCAAGCCACCAACCTGGGAAGCTGGTGTGGGGCTGGAAGGAGACCTATCAAGTTGCCAGCTGTGATGTGTGGTGAGGGCCCAGGCAGGGGCAGGAATTAGACGGTAGAGTGCCAATCAGGCAGCAGCCTGGCATTAGGCTGTGGAGTGCCAATCAGGCAGCAGTGTGGAGGATCTGGGAGTGCCATTAGGGCATTGCATGGTGTAGTTGCTAGATAAGACAAGTGGGCAGTAGAAAGGCTGTCAGCCTTTGGCCCCACCATTTAGGACAGTTGCTGGCAGCTGTCTTACATCTTCCCTTTTCCCTGTCATCCAGTGGACAGGGTTCGAGTGTCCACCTCTACATGTGGCAGAGTGTCACCACACTTTGTCACTAGTCTAAAGGGGTTAACCTTGTTACTTGATAATGTGCTTCACACACAAGACCAAGTCTTTGCAATTTTGAGACAATATAATTTAATAACATTTAGACCCCCCTCCTGCATCCACACTGCAATATTGCCCCCTGCTTAATTTAACATACTCTATTGCATATAGTAAGGCCTATTAGTGTCCCCAAATGTTCTTCAGTGTAGGTGCATCCATGAAGCCTGGTTACCCTACCAAGAATCCCATTGTTTAAAGAGACTGTTTCTGCCCCTCCCAGCAGCCATCTGTTAACCGCAATTTCCCTAGACTGGGCTGGAGTCTCTGAGACCGGTCCTCATGTCTATACTGGGATTTGGACTGGTTTGAGCTTGCATGGGACTTTAGCATACTGTCATCATTGCTACATGTGTTCATGTGAGTAACTGACCAGCTGCTTGCAAACCCCTCTTTCCTTGTGGTCATCCAGCATCTCTGGCTCTTACGGTATTTTCTCCCTCTCTTCCACAATGGTCCCTGAGCCTTGGGAGGCAAAACTAAAGATGTACGTGTCTTATTCAGGGATAACCAGTTTGTAGCTTCTTGTTCCCTGTGAATTTGCCAGTTGTAGGTCTCTGCATTAATTACCATTTGTTACATAAGGAAACTTCTCTGGTGAGAGTTGAGAGCTGCATTAATCTATGGGTATAAGGATAAGTCATCAGGAGTCAGTTTAATACAGTAACTACTTAGTAGAAAACTAGCATTAGGCTCTCCCCTATGTCCTGTGACCTATCTGACCTCAGGTTCCTAAGCCTGATGTCAGTGACAGGTATGGGCTCCATCCTATGAAGCAGAACTTGTTGTTGCATAAGGAAACTTCTCTGGTGAGAGTTAAGAACTGCATTAATCTATGGGTATAAGGATAAGTCATCAGGAGTCAGTTTAATACAGTAACTACTTAGTAGAAAAGTAGCATTAGGCTCTCCCCTATGTCCTGTGACCTATCTGGCCTCAGGTTCCTAAGCCTGATGTCAGTGACAGGTATGGGCTCCATCCTATGAAGCAGAACTTAAATGTAATTAAAGAGTGATATTCACACCATTATTGGACTGGTGGGTATATCTTGCCAGGTCATTTGTTGTTGTGTTCACAGGATTCACAGTTGGGTAGGGTTGATTTTTCCTTCTGGTAGCATGTACAGCACCTTCCAGAGCTATGGACACTGTGAACACTGGCCAGTAGAGACAAGGCTCTGAAGTCAGCACCAGCTTGATGTCTTCTTGCTCATTCTGCAGCTCATGTGTGTAGTGTCTTCAGCAGTGGGGCCTTAGCATGCAGTTCTAGTGGGAAACCAAAGAACAGGGTCATGGCCAGTGTTACATGAGGGTCTATGGGACCCCTGGTCCACAGCTTCCAGAGAGGGAGTCCATTCCTGACACTGAGGATTGCATTACATGAGGGTCTATGGGACACCTGGTCCACAGCTTCCAGAGAGGGAGTCCATTCCTGACACTGAGGATTGTATTACATGAGGGTCTATGGGACACCTGGTCCACAGCTTTCAGAGAGGGAGTCCATTCCTGACACTGAGGATTGTATTACATGAGGGTCTATGGGACCCCCTGGTCCACAGCTAACTGAGAGGGAGTCCATTCCTGACACTGAGGATTGTGTTACATGAGGGTCTATGGGACTCCTGGTCCACAGCTTCCTGAGAGGGAGTCCATTCCTGACACTGAGGATTGTGTTACATGAGGGTCTATGGGACCCCTGGTCCACAGCTAACAGAGAGGGAGTCCATTCCTAACACTGAGGATTTTTTCTCATTAGCCTATTATGTCTAGAAGGGGCAACATACCCTTGTTATAGGATAACTCCTTTTAATCTCTTTTTATAATTATATGTGTGTACTTTCAGAAGCATCTATGGTGGTAAATAGGGCTTTTTCTAAAGGCCTTTAGTGCTCCTTATCGTTCCCTCTACCCCTGCCCCTGCCCTGCTCTCCTGTACCTATCCCATTAACCCACCCTATTTTAACCCCTCACTACATTCTACAACCCCTTCCCTCCCTCCCCACTCACGGTGGCCTATTCATTTCCCAACTTCTCTTAATTTTCATTTTGAAACATGCAAATCTAAGATTTCAAAGCTAGCATCCAGCTATGAGAGAGAACATGTGGTATTTGTCTTTCTGAATCTGGGTTACCTCACTTGGGATGATTATTTGTAGTCCAATCTATCTCCCTGCGAATTTCATAATTTTGTCTTTTCAAAGACTAGAGTAATATTCCATCATGTATAGATGTACCTTTATTATCCATTAATCAGCTGGAGGACATCTAGGTTTTGTCCAGTTTCTAGCTGTTTTGCAAAGAGCAGTAATGAACATGAATTAGCAGATATTTCTACTGTGGGGTAGAGTTTTGGGGGTATATACACAAGAGTGGTATGGCTGAGTCATGTGATATTGAGCTGAACTTAAAACCCGATACCCTGAATCATATAGAGAAGAAAGTATGGAATATATTGGAACTTATAGGCACAGGAAAGAACTTTCTAAACAGACTCTTATAACAAAACCATTAGGTCCAATAATTGACAAACGGGATCTCATGAAGCTAAAAATCTTTTGTATAGCAAAGCACTATCAAGTGATGAAGAAAACTACAGAATGGTAAAAAATAAAAATTACCAGCTATATATCTGGCAAGGGTTTAATATCTAGAATGCACAATGAACTCAAAAAACTAAACATCGAAAAACCCCAAACACCCTAATTAAAAGTGGGGCAAGGACCTGAACTGGAGTTCTCTAAAAATGAAATGCAAATAGTTGAGAAATGCGTTAAAAAATTATCAGCTTCTTTAGCCACTAGGGAAAGGCAGATGAAACCCACTTTGAGATTTTTATCTTACCCTACTCAGAATGGCAAAAACTCCAACAACAAATACTTGTGAGGAGGTGGAGAATGGGAACTCTTTTTTTAAATATGTTTTTAATCTTGCATTTTATTTATTTAATTTATTATTTTTTAATGTGTATGAGTGTACTGTCTGCATGTAGGTTTGTGCGCCTGTGTTATGCAGTGCTGTGAAGGTCAGAAGAGGGCGTCAGATTCCCCTGGAACTGGAGTTAAAGAAGGTTCTTAGCCGCCATGTGAGTGCTGGGAATTGAACCCGGGTCCTCTGCAAGAGCAGTCAGTGCTCTTAACCACTGAGCCATCTCTCCAGCCCTGAGAACAGGAACTCTTATCCTCTGCTGGTGGGAGTGTAGCCTGGTGTATCCACTATGGAAATCAGAGTGGAGATTACTAAGTCCGTAATTACTAACTTTATTCTTCTTTGAAAGAGCCAGCTTGTTTAAACTTAAAAAAGGATCTCAGGCTGGAGAAATGGCTCTTGCAGATGCTTTTGCAGATGGCTTGAGTTCTGTCCCTAGCACCCTTGTCAGGTGGTTCACAACTGCTTGTATTTCCAACTCCAAGGTTTCAGATACCTTTGGCCTCCCTGCATACCCACACAGAGAGCCACACACATAATTTAAAAAATAAAATAAGGGGCTGGAGAGATGGCCTAGCGGTTAAGAGCGCCGACCGCTCTTGCAGAGGTCCTGGGTTCGATCCCCAGCACCCACATGGCGGCCGAGAGCCATCTGAAACTCCAATTCCAGAAGAGCTCCAGTTCCAGGGGAGTCTGACACCCTCTTCTGACCTCCGCGGCATTGCACGTCACGGGTGCACAGACTTGCATGCAGACAATACATTCATACACATATGGAAATAAATAAAATTAAAAAATAAATAAATAAGTAAATCTTTCTAAAAAGAAAATGAGCTCCTATAGGCTAAGTGAGTTGGAAAATTAGTACATGAAGCAGTATATTTGATATGGTGATGATAACTGGATGTTGGCTACAGTTCAGGACCAGCAGCTCCCTAAGCATGTGAATTAAACAGTTCTGAACATCATTGAATTGCTTTAAAATTATCTGAGTAGTCTCTACAAAAGAAAATCAGAACAAGTAGCCAATTCTTTCTTGGGGGATATTTATAATTTATTTCTAGCTGTTGTTTTAATAAGAGTCTCACTTTTGACAATCCATGTCTATGTTAACAGTTAAAAAGATGGACATTTGAAGTACAAAACCTGTTAACAATCTGTTTTCTAGTGATTATTATAGAAACTCTTGTATAGGCTTTGGTTTTTCTTTAAGGCCAGTTAACCTTATACAGTGGTTAAGCAAATAATTATTTAGTACTTAATATGTGATGGGCATGCTAATAGATAGAACAAACAGGTCCTAACCTTAGGGATGCATACAATTTGTTAGGCACATATAAGATGAATAACTAAGATTTATTATTTACTGTATACCAGGTACACTATAAATTCCTTTTCATAAGTTATCTTATTCACTTATTTCAATATTCACAATAAATATGAACTAGTCTAATCCCCCCCAAAATGAAAGAGTAGACCAAATCATGTACAAGTAGAAAACTATGTAAGATGGAAAAGTGGCCTTGAAATTCAAATCCTGAAAGTTCTGTTTCCAAATTTTTGAGATCCCTCCCCCACGGGTGGGATTATACTCCCTCCCCCATGGGTAGGATTATACTCTCCACTCCTGCTGAGTAAGAGTAGAATTGAGGTGTCCATGGTATGTTATTTGACTCAAGAATTGGAAATGTCTAACTCTGAATAAGGCAAAAGTGAGTTTTATTGGAAAGCTTCATAGAACCAATTATTTTAAATTCATTCCAAGGCTGAATAAAACGATTGCTATTTTGCTCATGAAATGTTAGTGCTTCCTGGGGCGTTAATGCCACTTACTCCAGGTTCACCTTCACAAGGCACAATTGTCTCTGTTTCCTGCGAGCTCAGCCCTGCCCAGATCCTGAATGAGGACAGTGAATGGAGAGAAGGACAGTTCGCTTTCCCTGGCATCTGAAATGAACCTATCAGTTGGGTGCCTGATTGAATGAAAGGTTCTTATATTCATTACACCCTCACAGTCTATAGCCACAGTCTATAATACTTTTACATACTTCCCCATTCATTTATGGGCATGGATTCTGGCACTGACCTTATTTAATTCCTATATACATATTTCTAGGTTTAACTTTTTCATGTGGCCTTGAAAGCTTTCTCTATCCAAATTGAGAACCGTGCTCCCCTCAATCCACCCAGTTACTCCAAAATCTTGATGTATTATACAGCTACCACAGAACTAGGACTTTAGTCTACAACTGGACTCAACTTGGCTAAGCAAGTGCTACTCTCTTCTCTTTAGTGAAAGTGGTTAACTACTGTACTTTCCAAAAAAAGAGAAAGGCCCACTTTGAAGACCCCTGGGAAGAGCTTTAACTTTTATGGTACAACAGCAGCTTTAACTTTTATGGTACAACAACAGCAGAAATTTAGGGTTCTTTTCCACCCACTTCCTTTTATTTCTTAGAATATTTATACTACCAGTTACAAAGTGGTTATGAAATTGACTTTCCTTACCTCAGTTTGGAAACCCCCATTTTTATAAGGACTTTTATTTTATTTTATTTTCAAGACAGGGCCTCCCCATAGCCCCAGTTGGCCTGGAACTCTCTATGTACACCAAACTGTCCTCATTCTCACAGAGATCCTCCACCTCTGCCTCCAGAATTCTGGGATTAAAAGCATGTAGCACCATGTCCAGCTAATTGTAGGGATTTATAAAGGAACAAGAGTTATCTAAATTTCTATATCCATGTATCCAAAAAGAGCTAAAAGTTTGAGCTTAGATTCATTTCAGAGGCCTTGTGCTTAGCCACTCTGTGTTTTGAATTAGAATCAACTCTTGTTAGTTTAGATTAAATATATTATGATTATTAAAAAATTTGAGTTCCTGTGTTATATTTTAATCTAAGAGGATTTTTTTTAATGAAATCACATATAGATGGTTTTGTTGCCCACTCTAACCACAGCCCCAAGAATATTTCTTAGAAATGTGGAAAAAGAATGACAGTAAGGCAGACCCTACAGCCTCTCTGATTCCATATTTTGTCAGTTGGCATCTATTTCCTACCAAGAACAACAATGAAGATTGTTATTTCCCTTAGTGTAATAGAATAACAATTTCCCCCATAGCTCCAAGCCAAGTATACCTGGCCCCAATTGGTTGGCACTGTTTGGGGGGGTTGGGGGTGGGGGTTAGGAAGTGGTACCTTACTGAAGAAGCATGTTGTCCCATTTCCAGTCTGTCTCTATCAATTTCCAGTGTGTCTCTTTCCTTCCTGTGCCTACTGAAGATGTGCGTTCAGCTTTCTTGCTCCTGTCATCTCCGCCACCATCCCCTGCCATGATAGACTCTTATCCCTTTGGAAACTTAAGCCTAATAAACTCTTCTTTCTGTAAGTTCCCTTGGTCAAGTTTCTTTATTATAGCTGCAGAAAAGTATAACTAGCACAATGACCAACTGTTTCATTTGACTTTTTCACATAATAGTTTAAAAATACACTAACAGAAATAGCATTTTGTTATGAATCTAATCCTGATACTCATGAAAATAAAATGAAAAAGAACTGCTAATACATGAAAAGGAAAGCATGAGAGGGTGCATTGGGAAAAGCACAAGATGCTAGTCGAACACAACCCAGCATTACATAGAGCACTCTTATTGATCATTCTTCCTTGCCTGGCTTGGTTTGGCTTAAAACAGAAGGTGGCATTTCTGCTGAAGTGTGTGCTCACTCACCAATTCAGTAATAAAAACCTTCTGAGGACATTCTGGATGCTCGGGGCTGACACAATACACACCATACAAATGATGAAGGAAGTTTCATTCTTTCATTCTGGACAGGTGTCCCCTA
The DNA here is from genome assembly GCA_009823505.1 of Rhizomys pruinosus. Taxonomy (NCBI): domain Eukaryota; kingdom Metazoa; phylum Chordata; class Mammalia; order Rodentia; family Spalacidae; genus Rhizomys; species Rhizomys pruinosus. The sequence goes on from VZQC01005101.1 coordinate 134,228, forward strand.
AAGTTTTTAAAACATTCTTTAAAAAAAAAATGCAGCCCAGTGACCCTATATTAAATATGCAGTGTAGCATGTTCCGATCCATCTTGTCAGAAAACAGTCCAATAACCTTGTGAAAATGTAAGACTGGAAGTTTGTGATAAAGCTCTAGTCATGAGCTCTCTAGATTTTATAAGCATAAATACAATCTTTCAGGTTTTAGGCTCTCTGAATGAGTTAGGATGTCTTTCATTTGATATCTGAAAGCATAATTGACAGCACAGTTGTTTTTGGCAGTGATAAAAAAGTGCAATTTGCGGGCTGGAGAGATGGCCTAGGGGGTAAGAGCACCGACTGCTCTTGCAGAGGACCCAGGTTCAATCCCCAGCACCCATATGGTGGCTGAGAACTGTCTTTAACTCCAGTTCCAGGGGAATCTGATGCCCTCTTCTGACCTCTGCAGCATTGCACGACATGGGTGCACCAACCTGCATGCAGACAGTATATTCATATACATAGAAAAATAAATAAATAAATTTTAAATGCAATTTGCTTTATTATAACAGGACAAAACATTTTGGATTAAATATGTTTTATGTAATAAGTTAATGAATATTCTTAAAAATTTGAACCCAATGTATGGGTTAAGAATGGTTCATTAAGGGAAAGAATTAAAAAAAAACTTTTAATTTAATCAAAATACATTATATACATGTATTAAACTCTCAAGCAATAAATAAAAGAGAGTACCTTCCAAAGGAAGGAAGGAATAGCATGAAATGGAAGCAATTGAAGCAAAAATTGACCAGGAAGAGGACTGAAAAAAATATCACTCAAAACTGTTATTGAAATCACAGAAGGAAATGCACACAGACAGCTTACATTTACTAACATCACTGGAAACGACATCCAGCCTATGCATCCTGAGTCCTGCATATTTTACTAAGCATCCTGCTGCAAGAAGGGTTATTTACCTGCTGTAGCAGACAGTTTCCTACAGTGTTATCATTTTAACTGTAATTTCTTTTCCCTAAAACTCACCATTAGTAGTCTCAGTTCTTGAAATTGTTTTCAGCAAGTATTAGTTCTCTGCAGAAATTCCCATGAGTCCTATCTTTATACACCTTCGTGAACTAAGTCACCCAGTCCCCATGGAGTGCAGGGGGCCCTTTTTATCCATTTTATTTACATCTTGAACAAATGCTAAGGCACATGCTTCTCACTGCTCCCCTCCAGAGAGCATGCTGATTTCCCAGACTCCCAAAATTACACTTCAGTTGGACCTGTTGCTCCTCACACAGTCCAACTCACTGGAAAAGCTCAGCCTCTAGTCTTTGTAAGTTTTTTAACAGATATTTATTCTTACCCTCCACTTATTTAAGTAAGAGATATAGGTATGTGTGGCTGCTTGGCACTTCTCAGGCTCCTCAGATAAGCATACCTTGATATATTCAAAAACAAATTTCCCACTCCATTTAGTATTGCTGCAGGGAACCCTTAGCTCTCCATTCTTCCATTCATATATTCAGCCCTGCATCCTCTACATAGGAGGCTTATGGTAGACAAGAGAGATAAAGTGGTAAGGCAGGTAAATGTAAGCTCTGCTAGCACTGAACATGGAATCAGTTAGGGAAAACTGAAAGCCACCCAATGTAGCCACTAATAAACAGCTAGACAGGAGAGGTTTGAAGACTGTTTACAAGGGATAACTTCTTGAGTTACTATGTCTCTGAAAATGTAAAAAGATCCTTTTGTATTTCCAAGATGTTGGTGGGGTGGGTGGGAATCTAGTGCATAGATGATAGAAGAGTTGTGGGGCAAAGTAGTTTATATAAAAATAAATCTGAATTATGGGGCTGGAGAGGTGGCTCAGCAGTTAAGAGCACCAACTGCTCTTGCAGAGGACCCGGTTTTGATTCCCAGCACCCACATGGCAGCCAAGAACCATCTTTAAGCCAGGTGTGGTGGTGCATGCCTTTGATCCTAGCATTTGGGAGGCAGGGGCAGGTGGATTGCTGTGAGTTCAAGTCCAGCTTGGTCTACAGACTGAGCTCCAGGCCAGCTGGGACTAAAGGAAGACCCTTGAAACCAAAAAAAAAAAAAAAAAAAAAAAAAAAAAAAGGATTTTCTATTTTCAGAAATATTATGGTATTAAGTCATTTAGCATAGATGAAACTAGGAAATTACTTAACTTTTCACTGTATACCAAATAACTAAAATTTTTTCAGGTTGAAATAAAAGGAAACTTGAATTCAAAATACCAAGAATCTTTTGTGGATAAAATAGCAGATCTAAGCTGGGTGTGGTGGCCCATACCTTTAATCCTAGCACTTGAGAGGCAGGAGGATCTCTGTGAGTTCAAGGCCAGCCTGGTCTACAGAGTGAGTTCCAGGCCAGCTGGGACTAAAGGGAGACCCCATATAAAAAACAAAACAAAACAAAACAAAACAAGCAGACCTGCATTTTTTTTTATTTTATTTATTTATTATGTGTATGAATGTACTGTCTGCATGTAGGTTTGTGCACCCATGTCGTGCAATGCCATGCTGTGGAGGTCAGAAGAGGGCATTGGATTCTCCTGTAATTGGAGCCAAAGATGGTTCTCAGCCACCATGTGGGTGCTGGGGATCGAACCCAGGTCCTCTGCAAGAGCAGTCAGCGCTCTTAACTGCTAGGCCATCTCTCCAGCACCCAGATCTGCATTTTATGAAAAGTTACAAATGATGTAGAATTAGATTATATTCTCTTTGTCTTAGAAGCAGTTTTCTTTTGCCTTCTTTGTTCATGTTTTCTCTTCTATATGATTTAACATTTCACAGTTCATTTCACTGCAATTTTGTGAAAATATGGATTTATGCAAATCAGTATAATGGACAAAAGGAAGAAAGAATGAAACAGTGCTATTGTGTAGGTTCCCAGTATACTCTAAGGAAAACAATAGCTTAAATAGAAAGAGCTCAACTCTCTTCTTTCAGATTGTGCCTCTCTGAAACTTTATAAATTTAACCGCCTTATAATAAATACTGGTAGAGAGCGGTTTTGAATGAATTTTCATTTTGAAGGACAGTATATGTAGGCACAGATTTTTCAGTTTGTATAAGTACAAGAAAATATAAAGAAAATATTTAGTTATTATATGTATCAGTTAATAGCCTGTTGAATTTACAGAAGCTAAGAAGCTATTCTGAACTTCTATATTCCAGCTGTCAGCTACAAATAATAAAACTGACCAGAAAGGTTAATAATTCTCTTATTAAATGGATAAAATGTATGTGAAGTCAGGGAGCATAGAGCTCAAAGATCCCAGCAGAAAACATCATATCTCTGTGGAATGTAGATGAAGAAATTTACTAAAGAAAAGAAAATAGGGGTAGGGAGGCTGGAGAGATGGCTCACAAGTTAAGGTCAAGAGCATTGGCAGCCCTTGCAGGGGACCCGGGCTTGTCTCCCAGCACCCACAGGATGACCAGCAATCTCTACAAGTCCAGTCCCAGAGGATCTGATGCCCTCTTCTGACCTCCAAGGGCATTGCACAACACAGGGACACTTTTATTTTATTGCAGGCAATATGCATATACAGATAAAATAAAGAAAATATGTTTTAAAAGAAAATGGAGTATAAGTGACAGTGGACATGTAAAAATCACGAAGTTGGAGATTTTTATGGAAATTATGTGGCTGATTCTAAGGCCAAAAGACAAATGGAAGGAGGACAGGATGAATCACTCACAGATTCTCCCATTGAGAACCCACCGGATAGCCCAACTCTCCTGCATCTGAGATTGGTATTTCCTAGAGGAAAGAAAACATGTAGCACTCCAAACACCTGAAAACACAAACTTCAAAACTTTCCTTAAGAATTGCAATTACCCAGCCATACCACTCCTGAGCATGTACCCACAAGACTCATCTTACTGCAGAGATACATGCACAGCCATGTTCATTACAGCTCTCTTCACAATAGCAAGGAGCTGGAACCAATCCAAGTGACCCTCAACTGACGAGTGGATAGAGAAAATGTGGTACATCTACACAACGGAGTTCTATGCAGTGGTAAAGAAAGATGACAACATGAATTTTGCAGGTAAATGGCTGGAGCTAGAAGATATCATGCTGAGTGAAGTAACACAGTCCTAGAAAAACAAACGATGAATGGTATCTTCATATGTGGATGCTAGTGCCAATTACCTAATTGTATGGCAAACTGAGCAACGTCAATGTGATCTGAAAACAACTGTGCTCTTATATTGTGAATCCCTTAAAATATAATAAATAATACAAAAAAAGACTCAAAAAAAAAAAAAAAAAAGAATCGCAATTGCTGGGTGTGGTGGTGCAAGCCTTTAATCCTAGCACTTGGGAGGCAGAGGCAGGTGGATCTTTGTGAGTTCAAGGCTAGCTTGGTCTACAGAGCGAGTTCCAGGACAGCTGGGGCTACATGGAGACCCTGTCTCAAAAAGACAAAAAAAATAAATAAATAAAATAAAATAAAGAATTGCAATCAAGTACACTGTTTGATCGAACTGTGTTTTGGTCGAGGCTACTTTTTCTAGGTTCTGTATATTAGTATATAATTTAAAAGCATGCCACTAGTAACTGCCCTTAGACTTTGTACTAAGAACTTGGGGCAAGTTTGTGCTGTTGAAGACCTTTTCATTTTCATTTCCCATGCAGAGATTTATGATTTCCTTGGTCTCAGCTCTTGAGACTCTTGTATCAGGAGATGGGGGTTGGCCTTAGGAGCTGGGGAAATAAGTTTGACAGACTCCTAAGCAGCGTTGACGGCCAGGAGAGGGGAGGGTGTAGACAGTAAGTCTGGCAGGAACCCTCAACTGAAGAGGAAATAAAGTTTGGCTCAGGGCTCCAGGCAAGAATGAGAGCTCTAACCGAGGAAACTTCCAGTGAGGATAGAAACAATGAATTGAAAATCACAATAATATATGGTAAATTCTGTGCTATAATAGTACAGTGGAAGACATGGTATAACATTGTGTTAAAAAGGCAGTTCCTTGTCCAGGCATGGTGGTGCACGCCTTTAATCCCAGCACTTGAGGGGCAGAGGCAGGTGGATCTCTGTGAGTTGAAGGCCAGCCTGGTCTATAGAGTGAGCTCCAGGCCAACTGGGGCTACAGGGAGACCCTGTCTCAAAAAACAATATCAAGCACAAAAGAGACAGCTCCCATACCTAGGCTGGCATTGGTAAAGCGTTCCTAGGGACCAGGTCCCCAGAGAAACAAGCAAAGCTGCCCAAACAAAACAAAACAAGGACAACAACAACCTTGTGAAGTCTCCGGAAATGTTTTCAAAACCTTATAACCGATAAGGATGTGCATTTAGTGTACATAAAGAACAAAATTGCAATTCAACAATGAGGTAGAAGCAACACTCAACATCAGTTGCCAAGGAGGAAATGCAAATCTGAACCACAAGGGACTCCTATTTCAAAGCCACACAGAGGCTATTACCCACCAGGAGACATAACAACCAGTATCCCCAAGGGTGTAGGGATTTTGGCGCCCGCAGACACAGCTGTGTGCATGTAAAACAGTTCATCAAATGGTTAAAGGTATAGTTGCTGTATGAGTCAGAAGTTCTATTCCAGATTATGTTTTAAAGAAAACTGAAAATATATCCCACTATTAAAAAAATTTGATTACAAATCTTCAAGATAACCCCAACAGAAATAGCCCAAATGTCCACCAACCAATGGATGGACAAATGGAATGTGTTATTCCTAAAAAGGAAGTTTTACTTGGTAATCTAATGAAATTATACACTTTTAACATAGAACAACATTGAACATGTATTAAGGGAAACATGCCAATAACTATAGACTGCAGGGGCTATACATGGTTCCATTTATATAAAATGTACAGAGTAAACAAATCTATGAAGACAGAAAATAGACGAATGGTAGTGCGCACCTTTAATCCTAGCACTTGGGAGGCAGAGGCAGGTGGATCTTTGTGAGTTCAAGGCCAGCCTGGTCTATAGAGGGAATTCCAGGACAGCTGGGGCTACAGGGAGACCCTGTCTTGAAAAGACCAAAAAAAAAAAAAAGAAAAAAAAAAGAAAATAGATGAGTGACTGCCTAAGGCTGGAGGAAATGGCAACCTGGGAGAGGTTGTCTATGGACTTCTTTTGGAGGGTAACAATGTTCTTGGGGTGTTTGGCAGGATAATTACACATACATATGAAGTTACTAATCACTTGACTGTACATTGTTGGATGGGTACATTATATGGCATATGAATTGTACCTGAAAAAAGGCTCTTTAAATGACCTAGCGGTTAAGAGCACCGACTGCTCTTGCAGAGGACCTGGGTTCGATCCCCAGCACCCACATGGCGGCTGAGAACCGTCTGTAACTCCAATTCCAGGAGAACTCCAGTTCCAGGGGAATCCGAGACCCTCTTCTGAACTCCGCGGCATTGCACGACACGGGTGCACAAACCTACAAGCAGACAATACATTCATACACATACAGAAATAAATAAAATTAAAAAAAAAAAAACAGATTAGAGACTATACAGACATATTGCCTATATTGAATTCCCTGGTCTCTTGCCTGCGATTTAGATCAAGTATTGATGTATTTTAGTTTTTATTTTAGTTTACATTTTTTGAGATAGGGTTTTATGCATTGAAGGCTGGTCTCAAACTCTCTTTGTAGTCAAGGATGATCTAGAAGTGCTCACTCTCTTGCTTCCACCCCCCCCCAGTGCTATCATCACAGGCATGTGCCCCTCTGCCTGATCTCATATGCCGATGTGAACCAAATCCACAGCACCCTTCATGCTCTGCAAGCACACTCCCACCTGAGCCACATCTCCTTCCTTAGATTAAGTAAACACTCTGTGGTTCTATTTTTTCATCTGTAAAATGCAAATAATAATATTATGAACATCATTGAACTAGGTAAGGTTAAGAAAAAACAGAAAAGGTAAAAAGCAATGTTCTCTCTCTCTATTTCTCACACACACACACACACACACTTCTGTTTTTATTTTGCACACAGCGTTAAGCAAGAACATGAAAAAAGCAATCACTTCGAGAATGGTCAAGGCTTAAAGATGGTCAAGGCTTAAATTATTTTTGAAAAGATGAACAGGGACTATTAAGCCATGGAGAAAAGGGAAAAGGTATTTGGCACTGGAAGGAGTGTGTGCAATATTGTATGCACTGGAATTCTTCAGGAATGTTAAGGTACTAGAATGTCTGTAAATCGGCATATTATCTGTGTTAAGTGAAAGTGAAATTTCACTACTCTGTGTATAAGACATTCGACAGGGATGACTCAATAAAACATTTGTCAGTGAAGATGAGGGTGGTATTGTGTAATATAAATATTTATCAACCTAGCCTCAAATTTAAGACACCCGATGGCTCATTTTTATTGTTCAAGTGATGCAATCAGAAGCCAAGTTTCTTAAATGTATGTGGAATCATTTTCTGTCTCTGCTACTGATTGTCCCCATCTGATGTGAGAGAGGAGAAAAATGTGAATTTTCTTTATAAACACTCAAGGACAAATGATCTATGCAGATGTTGTAATTCATAGAAACCCATGAATATGGGTCCCCAACAATGCTGACTGCATAAAATCATCACGAGAATTGATGTATTACAATGGTATGACAATTTTCTATTTGCTTCACATCAATTTGCATCAGCCGTTAAGACAGTAGCTGTCATCCAGCCTTGTTAGTATTACTGTTACACATGAGGTAAGTGCATAAGTCCATGTGGCAGCTGAAACCTGACTTCTAGATTGGTGATGTATACCCTAATTTACTTTTGAAAAATAGACTTACACTTTGTCTCTAGAAGTATATAAAGTGACAGGGTCACTTGAAAATTCAGATGTAAAAACAATTGATATAATTTCTGTGATAGTGTAGCCCAAGTTATTTGAGCTATATCATATCTTGTTTTTAGAAATGCAGAAATCCTGCATCTGAGAGGAAAACTATTTTATTTTGGTCTTTTTGAGACAGGGTCTCCCTGTAGCCCCAGCTGTCCTGGAACTCACTCTGTAGACCAGGCTGGCCTTGAACTCACAAAGATCCGCCTGCCTCTGCCTCCCAAGTGCTAGGATTAAAGGTGTGCACCATCACGACCTACAGGAAAACTATTATTAACATGACTCGGGAGCTTTAGGTTATAATTCTCATTGTACAGTGTCAGCATTGTCCAAAAAGCTGAAAACAAGCTCTTGAGATATGAACATGAGATAGAAGCTATACTTGTTGCTAAATTTTGTATTTTAGAGTTAGAAAGGAATACACTCTGCAATCAATAACTTTTGGAGTTTAGAGATAACGTTGCCAGCCAATTTACTAATAACACTTCTTTTTGACACTTTAATATCTCTAATCTTTACTAGAACCTTTGAAGTTTTTTTTCAGTTTGTCAATAAAGATGAGATGTATCACTATTAAGTAACTTCTTCTGCCAGCCATGAAAGAGTATCAAGGATGGTTAGAAGGAACCAATAAACGGTTTGAAAGCTTAGCAAAGTACAGAAAAAACAAACTTTACGGTTATTCAACAGCAATGGGGTTTGATTCTTAACACTGGAATAACTAAAAGATCCAGTAGTTATCCCAGCTTTTGGCTACCAACAGTTCCCACAATGGAGACCCAGAGATAAAGGTTAGAACAAAGCAGTGATTCTCACGGAAGAGATCAGTCTATAAAGATACTAAAGTTACTGGAAATTCAGAGATACAGCCTAGGAAAAAGCTAATTGCTGTAGGCAAGAAGAGAATATTCCTTTTACCTTTTGAAGGCTTAATACTTGCATTTATGAAATAAACTACCATAGACAGATTAATGAGAAAGGCATGCAAATTTGTTAATTGCACGCACATGGGAGCCATACAAAGTAAAACCTGAAATTCAAATGAAGGCCAGATAGTTGATGTTTAAATAGCATTCTGAACTACAGAAGAAAATAGGGGTTGAGGATTCTGGAAAGGGGCACTGACAGCTTTTGGGTGGTGAGGGGAACATTAATGATTATCCATCCTGTCATGGTTTTATAGATGAAGTCTCACAGAGAGCCACACTCAGAAGAGGGGTTGGGCCCTGCAAGTCTTTCTGGGTGGGGGAGACTTTTAACATACACCTATGATAGGTATTAATTAACCTTCTCCTGTCAGTAAGTTACTAGGAAGAGGGTCCATAGCACAGGAAGTCTTCTCTTTGTCCTAAAAAGAGCTTCAGAGAAAGCTCTTCCCATGCTTTGAAGAGTAAAAGGCACAAAAGAAGAGAGCATTCAGAAGAACCTTGCTCCAGCATTATTTTTTTCTTCATTTGTTTTGCAAGAGCATAACTCAGTGTTTGATGTTAGGCAAACAAACTACTGAGCTACACCTTAGCCCACCCTACCTGTTTCCTTATTTTATTTCAAAGCAGCCAGCATGTGTGGGTGAACTGAGTGTGGGCATGTGGGAGTTAGCATTTCAGCCAGAATACTTCAGAGTCACAAGTATCCCCATGAGTTGGGATGACATATGACAGTGCAGAGATCTGGGATTGGCCATTGGAGATGATGTCATGAAACCTATATAAATTATGTGTTATATAGAATAAATGGATTTTTACAATTTGCACCATCTAACATGATCCCCAGGTCATTAATGTGTGTGTCTTCTTTTTACATGGCTTAACCATGGGACCATCAGCCCTATAGTTGGCTTCCCCTGCTGGGTGTTTGGCTGTGGAACAACCAGTTCCATAGCTGGGTGTTTGGCAGTGAAGAGTTACCACTTCCATGGCTGAGTGTTTAGCTGTGGAATCATCAATTCTATGAATTGGCTATGAGACCATCAGGTCTTGGAGCCATGAAATCATCAGTCTTGGAGCCATGAGATCATCAGTCTCACAGCAGGCCAGGGGGACCCTCAGTCTTCAATAGCAGGAACTTACAAGTAAGCCAAAAGCCAGGCTTAGGAGTGCTATTTCTTAAGCCCCAGCACTACACAGTAAAATACTCTCAGAATGTGTGCCTGAATTTCAGGTGAGTCTGTCTGTTACTATAATGGAAAAAATCGTAAGACCAAAGTCAGTCAGGTGAGGAGAAGGAGTTTATTTGATGCTAGTGGGTTAACCCAGCTATCGGATTGATTTATGGATTGTTCCATAATGGAGTCAGCCCCCAACAGAATTGGGGGGGGGGCTTTTTATATTCATGTGACCAAAGAGCAGATAACACATAAATAGTACTCAAATAAGACTATGACATCCTGGAGAAACAAAGATTCCTATTCTGGGTGACCAGGGGAAGCTTCCAGCCTGCCTTCCCCTTTCTGTCTCCATTTGGTCTCCAGTCTCAGAGCTTTTCTGGCAGCAAAGTCCTTGATTACCATAACAATGTAAAGTCTTTTAGCAACCAAGGACAGGTTTCCCTGTTTCTATTCTCTTACTAGAGAGACTTCTACAAAGAATGAGAGGGAGTCGGCTGCTCTCTGAACAGCCCCCTCTCCCCCACTGTGTGCAGACTTTGGAGAGAGGTTTCGTTGTGGGATGGGATAGTTCTTAGCACTAAGATTTAAAGGGGTCTTTGTACAACATGCGTTTATTTTTGAGTTCTGTAGTAATTTGTGGGTAACAGGGGAGGGAACTTATACAACTGTAGAGTCACGTGCTCCCTGCCATTCAGGACACTAATCTTTGCCCTGACTTCTCAAGGTGCCCAGCTTTCTGCCAGGACCTTACCTGTCTCATCTGACATTTCTAAACTTCAAAACCATGTGGTTGCTCAGTTTATAGCAAATAGAGATAAACAATGGAAAACACGTTTAAAAATTCTTAGCAAGTTTTCTTCATATGTTGATGTAAAATTCCAAATTTACTTTAACCTAAAGCAGACCAAGTTCATTCTGAGTCAACTATGATGTGGCTCAGGGGCACAGGTATCAGTGTTTCTGACTTATATGCTCCAAAATGAGAGAAACTAGATGAACTTTCACAGCCAAAGAGCAAAACAAAGTCATAGATCAGCACACTCAGTTAATGCATTGATGGCTTTCCGAAGTTGGGGCACAGCAAAGGAGATTTTTTCCTGTAGGTTGGGATGTTTGGGATGGTAGAAGTGGGTGATCTGCTAATCTTCCAATACATTTCAAATGCTTGGCCTATAGACATCAGAATGTTAGGTCACATACAAAAGCTAAAAGTAAAAGGCTATTTTTCTGAAGAGCCTACAATGGCCCAAAGTAATTTCAGCTCTAGTTGTGCAGCATTTCTTAGTTCTTCGATGAGTATTCAAGTCAGCCATGGTCGGAATACCGGATCTTTAACCTAGGAGAGGCTTGGGAAATTGGAAGCAATGCATTTGCATCCTAAAACCTCTGTTTACAGAAGGGGAAAGCAACTTTTAAATGATAATGTAATGACTGGATTTCACTTTGCAAAAGGAAATAGCTTGTGTCTGTTTTTTGATACTTACCAGAGGCTACAGTCTTAGATGATATCTTCAAAGAGAAAGTTATTCCTGAAGTAAGATCCAGTAGGGCACAGTAACAGGTTTCCAAAAGTAGTGGGACATTTATCAAATCACTTCCATTGCACTTAATGGTCCTCTAGGGTAATGGAAAAAGAGGAGATACTTCCTAGATGCACCTGATCTGGGAACAGTTGACTCATGTCAGCTTCTGCTATTAAAATTCAGCTCCCCCTGGAGAGGTGGAAGGCAGTAGAGAGAAAAGCCACCATACTGCCTGGAGGTCTGGGAAATGGAAAAGTTGGTCAAGTAAAGGAAGCAAATGCAGATGTTTTCAGAACGCGTCCCTTAGGCATTTTAATGATCATTTGAAATAGAAGAGGTTTGGGTTTGAATGTGTATCTCACAGAATCTCCATGTAAACTAGTAATTATTTTTAACTTAGAAGAAAAAGTCCATTATGCTTGAAAGAGCCTTGTGATTCTGGCATGTTTCATTCATGTCTTCCATCAAGTAATTTCTGGAGGCCTAGGTGATGAAGGCAGGAGCCGAAGGCTTGGCAGTTTCTTTTCCCTCCAATCCTTCCTCCCTCCATCTCCTTCCCTCCCCGTCTTTCTTTCTTTTTCTTTCTTTCTTTCTTTCTTTCTTTCTCTCTCTCTCTCTCTCTCTCTCTCTCTCTCTCTCTCTCTCTCTGTCTCTCTCTTTCTTTCTCTCTTTCTTTTTCTTCCTTATGTGTTGTAAATTTGTGCACCACATATGCAGGCAGATACTCATGGAAGCTAGAAGAAGTTGCTGAATTCTTCCTGGAACTCGTGTTACAGTTGGTTTGAACTGCCAAAGTGGGATCTGGGAATGGAACCTCTGTCCTCTGCAAGAGCAGGAGCACTGAATCATATCTCCATCTGTGATTTTACAGTTTCTAAGACTTTTTTTTTTCCTTTTTCTTTTTATATGTTCAGAGTTTTTATTCTTTTCTCTCTTTTTTTAAAAAACATTGCTGGAGTTTTAAATGCGGAAAATGAAATGTTCCGATTATTTTTCCCCATTGATTCTTTAGAGGAATGTAGGCTGCAGTTCAGTTAACAATAATACCACGACATTCTGTGGAGCCAAACGTAATCTCCAAGACTGTGGTCAATAAAGCACTCAAGAAAATGAAGTATTGAGACTGAATGGTCTGGAGCCCAAGGGAGATAAAGAAGCAACCAATTAGCATTTGAAAGCAAAGTCTTTGACTTATTTAAAAGTCAAAGAAAATGAAAAAGTGATCACCTATCAAGAACAAAGGTTTTGAAAAATGTCCCGCCTTTGTTTAGTGAGTCTTTTCATAATTTGAAGAATGACCTTGGATATCAGCCAAAAGAACTTAGATGTGTTTCAGGGTATATATTGCCATGCATGAGGACAGTTTCAGGGTATATATTAAAGAATGAAAAATAAACAGGACCAATACCTTGTTTTCTTTTTTTTTACATCATTCCTAAATGACTTTTGGCTAGGCACTCAATTGTGTAATAAGCTACACAATAAGTCACTCCAGGAACATGATTTACTTCCATTGGAACTTCCAGAGCGTGCACCCTGCTGGCATATGGTGCCCCCTGCTGGCACGTGGTGGAACAGGAGCAGGAGCAAGATGGCGACTGGGGCCCACCCTTTTATAGCCATGGGGAGGGACCTCAGGTACAGGGGAAGAGGTCAGAAGAAGTGGGCATCTGTGTATCCCTTGGAATTCTGGAAAGCCCAGACCTAGCACCCCCTTCTAACATGCTAACATTTGGTTTCCATAACTAATTCAATACTCTTTAGAATTCTAGAATTTGGGATAAAGAGATAGCTTTATTAGCTACTAGGGCAAGCAGAAATGGAGGTTTTATGTTCAGGATTGGAGGAGGTTTGGGATTTATAGGTGGGCCTGGAAAAATCCCAGAAAGGGGAGCCATGTTCTCCCAGAATCCTAGAAGATGGGTCCTCCCTCCTTGAGTGCACCTTCCTGGGATCTGGGAAGGAGAGACGGGAATTCTGATAGTGGATTTGATAAGGGGCCAGATCTTCAAGGAAGCTGATAAGGAGCCAGATCTAATGTCTTTTTCTAGGGGCCACGTGTTATGACATAAATGTATCTTCCTCCTGGGGTGTAGAGGCAGAGTGGGCAAACAGTCAGTTCGGTTATTTATTAGGCTGATTTTCCTTCAAATACTATATTCCATTTCCACATTCTTCCTGTTAAGAATAGTAAGGATGTGATTTGGTTTTTGTTGTTGCTGTTGTTGGTTTGCTTGCTTTTTAGAGAAAGGATCTTATTATGTAGCCCCAATGGCCTGGAACTTGCTATGTAGACTATCCCAGCCTCAGTCTCAGTGATCTACCTCTATTTACCTCCAGAATGCTGGGATTAGAGCCATATACCCCCACTCTTAACAAGAGGTTTTATGTAGCTTAATGTTCATTTTAATGGCACATCTCATAATGTTGCTTTATGTGGTTTCTTTTGGGGGGGCACAGAATATTGTCTTGGCAGCTTCAAATTCAGGAGTCTGCACAATTTTTTTTCCTAGAAATCCCTACAGATTTGTTTCTTGCCGTTAAATATCAGCACCTTTCTGTTTTCCTGGCTCTGCTGTGTCCGCCCTCTGTGCAGGAGATCTTTCCTTTTAAGTTCCCCACTGTGTTTCATAATAGAATCAAAAGAAAAAGATATTCAGCCTACTAGAAATAGAAAACCTGCCACCTTATTCTGAAAGCCTTAGAGCAGCCAGACCACTGGCTGCAACAGTGAAAGTCGTTTCTACAGAGTGCGTAGAGGGGGGGTGAGACTGTTGTTTACTTTATTCCACCCGGATCTCATTTTAGGAAAGAGACTATCCCTGTTCAGAAAAAAAAATCTATGGCGAGGAAAACTCTGTTCAGCTAGGTAGCTATAGTGGTTAGGGGTCTGCAAATTAACTAACAGTGTCGGGGACCAAAAACAAGCACACTGACTCTGGAAATATTCGAGGAAGGTTTATTACAGTCTCCTAGACTGTTCCCCAGTCTAAAAAAGGGACAACAATGTGACCTTGGGGTTTGGGGATATATATATATATATATATATATATATATATATATATATATATATAGTCACTTTTACAAGGGCCATGTTTAACCAGTCTCAGACAAGCCTTCTACAGAGCATAAGTATTTGATTAACATATCAAGCCTTTTACAAAGAGCAGATGTATGGGGTTAGCTAGCTAATCTCCTCACACCTTAAGACTTCCTGCTTAAGGACAGGTCCTGATGCATTCCTGAATTCTGCATCCGAGTTCCCCAAAGAGGAGTGTGTGGTGGCCAGACCTTCCATCCCAGCACTGCAGAGGTCGATGCCAAGGTCAGACAGGGAATGATTCTGAACAAAATGGAGTTTGTCTAGCCCACCTCAGGGTCTAGCCCACCTCAGGGTCTGGCCCCACTCATGGTCTAGCCCATCTCAGGGTCTGGCCCACCTCATGGGCTAGCCCACCTCAGGGTCTGGCCCACCTCTTGGTCTAGCCCACCTCTTGGTCTAGCCCACCTCAGGGTCTGGCCCACCTCATGGTCTAGCCCACCTCATGGTCTAGCTCACCTCAGGGTCTGGCCCACCTCAGGGTCTGGCCCACCTCTTGGTCTAGCCCACCTCTTGGTCTAGCCCACCTCTTGGTCTAGCCCACCTCAGGGCCTGGCCCACCTCATGGTCTAGCCCACCTCATGGTCTAGCCCACCTCAGGGTCTGGCCCACCTCATGGTCTGGCCCACCTCAGGGTCTGGCCCACCTCATCTCCCACTCCTGTTTGGAACTACTCAAATCTTTGAGTACTATTCAGAGGATATGGGTTTTAATTGATCATATTGGCTCCTCAGAACCATAAGCTTTGCCTAGTTGATTCTCTGATCAAAGAATTTAACAACAGCATTTAATAGGCAAGGACCACAAGTGAGACAACTAAAATTAAAAGCTTTCCTGCCACAGCACTTAAAATGTTGGAGACCAAGTAAATAGAAACACAGCTGTACTTGATTTTTTTTTTAGCTCTGATAAATCTTGATCAATCTGTCCACTTAAATATTTAAAGTTTTTACCTTCTGTTACAAGTGCTGTGGCCCCTAGCCCTGTAGATCCTACAATCCCTTATACTTCTGAGACAAATGCAATCCCAGCACATGCAACACATAAGTAGTAAAACAGGTAACAGTCAAACACAAAGGCCACTGGAATGTGGTATCCAGATCTGGTTTACAGAGAGATAACATTAAAGGTCACAGGAATGTGACTTTCTGGAGAAGCAAAGGCTGCTGCCTGTGGTGACCACAAGAGGCAGAGAGGGGGTCTGCAGGCTGTCTTTATCACAGCAAGGTGTTTTAGTAAGGAGGTCTATCTATTTCACTATTTCTACTACAGTCCCTTCCTTTCACCAAATCAGGACTATTGGTCTTGTTAGGAGGGACCAGCAGAGTCCCCAGGTTTTTTTTCGTACTCTCCCAGAAAGACCCCTTTTCTTCTGGCCTTTATTTTTCCAAACCAGCTGCCTGGCATTTCACTATGCAGGACTGACAGCAGCTTTACATTTTTCCAACTGTATTGGATGGACTTGCCTAAAAACACCACAGACACCGCCCTTTCTGATGGACCTTGCATTTCTAGTTTCTGACAGAGGTGACCTTATTAGCAGATCCAGGAAATCTCCAGCTCTGCAGCTGAGAAAGAAACTGGCTCATTTCAGGGGGGTCTCAACCCTAAACTCCCTAGCCAATTTCTAGGGACTATTCTCATCACACCACCCTCCGAAGAGGTCACCTGACCGCTCTGACTTATTCCATGCTGAAAAGGGGTGCAGGGTATGGCAATTTGGGGTACCCCTGCTTAGTGGATCTATCTAAAGGAACCCCCCAAAGTATAGGTATAGAAAAAACAAAGTCCTCAACTGGTGCCTGTGAAGGAGAAGTGAAGGCAAGAATAGCTTGGCACAGGATTGAGGCAGGGAACCAGGAGAAGCCAGAACAGGGTGAATTTAAATGTCCAACTTAAAAGCCCATTAGAATTTCTTGATGAGGGGTTCCAAAGCATCCATTTATTGAGTTTCTCCTTCCTTTCATTTGATCATGTCTAGACTCAGGATCTACTTTCCAGGCATTCTGATAGTCACAGTGTGAGTTCCCTCTTAGGTAGGTTCTAGACGGAATCAGGAAATTTCATTATTTGTCAACAATCTTATATGACTTTAAGTCTAATGTCCGGACATCTCTTAGACTTTAAAGGAAATATCCTGAGTACTTATTTTTTGGTTATACTTTCTATTAGGTTATAAAAAGGCATGAACCCACAGATAAAAGGCACAGGAGGCTTAAGTCACTCCAGGAACATGATTTACTTCCATGGGGGCTGCCAGAGCAAAGAACCAAAGGCAGAAGGGCAGGACTAACATGGTTCCTGGGGCCCACCCATTTATAGCCATGGGGCAGGGCCTCAGGTACAGAGGGAGAGGTCAGAAGATTGACAGCCTCTGGAGGAAGTGGGCATCTGTGTGCCCCTTGGGATTCTGGGAAGCCCAGACCTAACATTCCAGCCTTTTGCTTATGATAAGGAAATGGGATGCTGTTCTCTCTTCTGTATCTGCTTCAGATCTGATGGGGGGCAAAGTCTTGGGGGAACAACTGTCAGGCTGGAGGGTGAGAATCTGGTTTCCCATTTTGGCTGCTCTGGGTGGTCTGCCCAGTGGATTTGGTCCAGACCGATAGTGGTCAGTACTTAATGGACATTTTCTCTACAACTGAAAGACAAGCTGGTTGAGTGTTATATGAGTATACAAGCACAGGGACTTCATGGTACTAACGGGGGCTACTGGGTACATTAGCAATTGGAGGGTCCCTGTCTAGGGTCTTCAGAGGGAGAGAGGACTTGTACCCTGGCTTGAGGAATTTGTGAAAAAAGTTTTAGTACACAGAGCTCTAGAGTGAGGGCCATAACCATGAGAATATAAAAGGTGGTATTTTCTGGCATGGCACATTAAATCTGTCACCTATCTCTGAGATAGTTTCTAACATGACACAGTAGGTTCCTAACTTGGCATAGTAGATCCGTCAACTATCTCTATGGTAATAAGTTATTTCATTTTCTCTTTAGATTATAATTTCCTGTTGGGGTGTTTAAAACCACACAGTTAGCTCCAATGAATGAAATTAGCTTTGGTGTTAAGGTCAGTTGAGGTTCTGGGCCTTAGGCAGTCACACAGGCCTTGTGCCTGGCTCTCTTCACCAGTTCCATCTATGTGAGGACAAAGTCAGGCCTTGGTTGACCAGAGCTTCCCTTTGAAGTGTGAGCAGTTTCTATTCTATATGGGCTTTCCTCGCTTGACTGGACAGTGGCTGGATGAAGTCCTTTTAAGTGACTCTCCAAGACCGCCCTGGCCCAGGATAACTGGTGACTCACTGCCACAAGACATGTACAACAGTGCCAATGGAGGACCCTAGGACCCAAGTCAACCTCAGACAGTAAGGGCCTGTGGTGGTTTGAATGAGTGTCCTCCATAGGCTGTAAGTATTCAGACATTTGTCTCCAGTTGGTGGCATTGTTTTTGGAGGTCTTAGAAGGTGTGGCCATGCTGGGAGAGGTATGTCACTGGGGGCAGGCTTAGTGAGTTTAACAAGCCTTGTGGTCTCCGGCTGCCCTCTCTGCTTCCTGTGCTCATTGTGAGATGTGACCCTCAGCTTGCTGCTCCAGTCTTCAGCCGCCATGCTTCCCACCACAATGGACTCTAATTCCCTGGAACCGTCAATCGTAAGCTCAAATAAACTCTTCCTTTTATAAGTTCCTTGGTCATGGTGTTTTATCACAGCAACAGAAAAGTGACTAATACAGTTATTTGGTACCAGAGAGTGGGCTGTTGGCTGTGAAGAACCTGACCATGTGGATGTTTGGAGAAATGTGGAAGACTTTGGAACTTTGGGCTAGAAAAGCTGTTGACTACTGTAAGCAGAGCTTAACAGGCCATTCTAGTAGAAGCCTGGAAGAAAGCATGGCTGCAAAAAATGTAGTTCCAGAGGAAAATAAAGACTTAGGCAGCAACTGGGATATTTTGATAAAGAGTCTGGCAGCAGTTTGCCCACAGCCCAAATGCTTGCCTGATGCTAAGTTGAAAAGCAATGGACTGATGTCTTTGGCGGAGGATATTTCAAGACAGCCTAATGTAGAAATGGTGGCGTGGCTTTTAATGGTGAATATTATACAGATCTACAGTGAAAAAGAGCAAATGGGGCAGAAGGAAATGCAGAATGTACAGTTTGGATCTGAAAAGTACACTAGGAAGATTAAAGGTGTGGCCAAGGCATGTGAAGGAGAGGCTCCCTTTCATAAGGAGACTAAAGTGATTAAGGAGAGGCCTGGAGATTTACAAGTAAACAAAAGAATCAGTACCTTCAGGGCGAGACCACACCCAGCTAATCCTCCAACAAGTCCAGGGCAGAGAAAAAGTGCAAATGTGGTTAAAGTAGGAGAGAGTCCATCCCGAACTTGCAGCCAGATTCGGCAATTTCATTCACGTGGTGCTGGCTTTAGAGGCATGAAGTTTGCAAGAGTGAAGGGGTCATCAGTTCTTCCTCCACGGTTTCAGAGAGCTGCCAAGGTCAGGCAGAGTGCAGCAGGGGTGTCCCTGAATAAAGAAGGCCCTGATAGGCCATTGCATGAAGCTGTGAATGTGAAGCCTGGTTGGCAGCAGAGACCCCAAGAAGACATTCGAGATGCCAGACCTGTGAGATATTTGCCAAGGAGAGCTGCATACAGGGAGTGGTACCAGCCTAAGAAAGAGATGTATGTTGCAAGCAAAGCTGGAAGAGCTGAGCCATCTAAGCCCTTTGGAAGTCAAGTCCCAGAAGTCGCATATGGAGCTACTGGACTTGGTGTTTGCCCTGCTGGTTTTCGGTCTTGTTTTGGTCCAGTATTTCCTCACTATGCCTCTATTCCTCCCTTTTGGAATGGGAATGTGTATTCGGTTCCACTGTATGTTGGGAGTTTGTAATTTGCCTTTTGATTTTACAGGAGCTTACAGTTAGGAGATTGGCCTGAGTCTCAGAAGAGACTTTGGACTGTAGACTTTTGAATGGCATTGAAACTGGTAAAGACTATGGGGACTTTTAAGGTTGGACTAAATGCATTTTGCATTTTATATGGTCAGGAGCCTATGGGGGACAGGGAGTGAAATGTGGTGGTTTGAATGAGTGTCCCCCATAGGCTGTAAGTATTCAGACATTTGTCTCCAGTTGGTGGTGCTGTTTTTGGAGGTCTTAGAAGGTGTGGCCGTGATGGGGGAGGTATGTCACTGGGGGCAGGCTTAGTGAGTTTAACAAGCCTCGTGGTCTCCAGCCACCCTCACTGCTTCCTGTGCTCATTGCAAGATGTGACCCTCGGTTTGCTGCTCCAGTCTCCAGCCGCCATGCCTCCCACCACAATGGGCTCTAATTCCCTGGAACTGTCAATCATAAGCTCAAATAAACTCTTCCTTTTATAAGTTCCTTGGTCATGGTGTTTTATCATAGCAACAGAAAAGTGACTAATACAGGGCCAAAATATTGTCCCTTCAAATTCCTTTTGCCAAATCAAATCGGAGCTTTAAATGTGGTTGTTAAACCTCCAAGAGGATTATTTGAATTAATTTTGTAATTTAATTACCATATAACTCCTAAGTAAAGCTTGAACATTGACTTAAGCACTCTTTATAAATTCTTAATTGCTGTGGCAATGTATTTTGACTAATAAAAGCTCATGGTAGGAGCCTGGAGGTAGTAGCTGCAGCACAGGCTAGGAAAGGATGCTACTTACTGGCTTGTGTTGCTGGCTCATATTCAGCCTATTGTATACAATATAGAAATATCTGGCCAAGAATGGCATTGCCCACAATGGGCACAGGCCAGCCCAATGAAGCCAATTATTGAGTTTTCTCAGCTCAGGTGATCAAGTTGACATTAGGTCATTTCAGTACTCAAAGTACAATGGATACAAAAAAGTTCTAACATAGCCTATGAAACAAACCCAAGATAATAAAGAGGTTAAAACCAGTACTTTCTCAAATGAAGGCCATGTCACTTGTCCCCAGATTTTGAATTATAGCTTTGAGAAGGAAAAGGAAGTTGTGTGTGTGTGTGTGTGTGTGTGTGTGTGTGTGTGTGTGTGTGTGTGTGTGGCAGGGGGCATTGTTATATGCCAACAGCAGACAGGAAATACTTAGAGCTCACCCAAATTGGTTACATTTGGACTGTCCATGTGGTCACCGGAAGTAAAGCCTAATTTCCCTTAAAAATATTAAAAGTAACAAAGACACACTGAAGACTGGTTATAACACACAGAAAGATTGGACAGACACATGACTTAGCAACAGGAAATCCCTTTTTCTCTAAAATGTCATAGGTAGGTGTTAGTACCCAGAGTATCTTGATGCTAAGGCCCAGAAGATTCTCAGTTCTCTGATCTGCTGAACACATAAATCTAAAGTTGTCCATCATTGTCCAGGGCTGTGGAACCATTAATTGCAATTGTCACATTTACACAAGATCATTTAGAGTTTAAGACATCTACTTAGGTGGAAACACTCTGTATGCAGCACAGGCTGTGTGTGCACCCCTGTACAGGATGGCAGACAGGGCAGGCAGGCATATTTGGTGGCTTGTGTATATTATGTGCTAATTTAATGAGAATAAATTTATTGTTAGTGGAAAAATCAAAAGGTCCCAGCTAAGAGAAAGTTTACTGCCTGAGACAAAAACTGGATGCAGGTGGGACAAGGCATGGTTGGCACACCTTCTTAATCTCAGATACAGAGGCTTGTATCTAGAAGCAGACACAAAAATGGATTTCTGAATAAAATGGGGTTTATAAAGAAAAAAACAATGAAATGGAAAATGCCAAAATCTGAAATAATTCCTTAAAACTGAACTGGGAAAAGTCTTGTAAACTATATATATATATATATATATATATATATATATGTGTGTGTGTGTGTGTGTGTGTGTGTGTGTGTGTGTGTTTGGTAAAAAGCCAAACAATTAACTATCCATACAAAAGTAAAAACAATGAAAATTGATTGTATTTTGAAATGGATGAAAAAAAGTAAAAACATACTTTGGTTGCCCTGCATAAAAATGTATTAATGGAATTTAAATTGCCTTTGCATAATCCAATATAAAACCCAAAACCAAAATTGTGAAAGGTCAGAACATGCCATTAAATAAATTGTAAAAGAATTAGAACATGGCATTATATGTTATAAGATCTGATGTAAATTCAGGCTTCCTGCCATGTGGTCTAGATGGAGTGGGTGTGGCTCAACACCATCACGGAAATGGGGCAGCCTCAACATGGCGGCTGTGGAGTGGGCGTGGAAACAGTCTGCCACTCCCATTTCTGTTTGAATGCGCTGGTGGGAAAAAAGCCGTGCCGTAGTGGCAGCAGGGTATGGCGTTGCATGGTGTTGCATGGAGTTGCATGGCATTGCATGGTTGTGTGGCAGAGGGGGAAAACTGTATGGCTGGGGGGAGGGTGTGGAAGGCACATTAAAAGAAAGAAAGAAGATAGAAAGAGAAAAAGCCTGGATTGAGGGTGCAGTCTGTTACTGCAAGAATTGGCCAAAGTTGCAGAGTGATACAGATCAGAGCATGTGGGATGGAGTAAGAGAGGAGAGGAAAAGAAAGAGTGAGATCTGTAGAAAGGAAGGAAGGTTTTTTTAGCCTCAAAGCATGGTCCGAGTGCTAGGGTGCATCCACCCTAGTGTCAGGGGTGCTGATCAGAGTCTCTGGGCCTACATGGCCAACGTGGAGGACTCTGAAATGGGGTCCACAGGCCTGCGAAATCAGCATCCTGAAATTCACGGGGGGGATGACCAGAAAACGAGTCCGGATTTTGTCCCCAGAGTCCCAGTGGACAGCAATCCAGATGGAAAAGTCGGGGGATCCCTGATACGCCAGCTCTCAGGGGTCCAAAATGGGAAAGTGGAATGGAGTGGATACTTTCTCCCTAGAAGGTTCGGCTACCCCAGAATAGCTCTCAAATTTAAGTCTTGCTTTAAACTGCTTTCGGGGACTGGCTTGGTAGTGCAGGCTGTTGGTCCTAGCACTCAGGAGGCAGAGGTGTGTGGACCTCTATGACAGTCCAGAGCCAGACTGTTCTGCTGGACTCATCCAGCAATCTGAGTTCTAGGCCAGCTGCTACAGCCAAATCAAGGAGCAGACTCTCCAAAGTTAGTTTCAGGGGGATTAGTGAGTTTACTCAGTTTGCCTACAAAGTGAATGACAGCAAAATATCACTCACAGTGATTCCCTTCCTCACATGTCCATCCAGAATCCTGCTCGTTCTCGATGACCTCCACTCATGATGGCAAAAAGACTAGTGCCAGCCAGCCACACGTGGCTGGCTTTTATATGGCCGGCCCTTCTGCCCGCACGGCCGCTGGTGGTTTCCCATAATTCCTGGTACACATTCTCCGGGACCATCACTGTTAGCCCCTCCGGCTACGTAAACTGGAGGAGTCTCTGGATCTCTGACAGAGGAAGGAGGAGCTCTTGAGCTTGAGAAAACCTTAATCATTAAAAGTCTGTCCTTTTTGAAGGACCACCCACCTTACACTAGAGATATAGCTCAGTGGGTAAAGTGCTCTCCAGGAAAGCATGGGTTCAGAGCGCCGTAAATCAACTAAAAGCCAAGTTCAGCAGTGAACATCTATAATCTCCGTACTGGGGAGTCAGACAGGTGGATCCCTGGAGCACATTGGCTCACCAAACTACCCAAATCAGTAAGCTCTGGGTTCCCTACAAAATCCAGTCTCCAAAAATAAAGAGCAAATAAAGAAGACTGATGTCAACCTCTATGTTTACAAGCATTCCCAAACCCAGGTAGACACATCAACATGAACAGGTACATACACCACACACACACACACACACACACAAACACACACACGCACGCATGCACACACACACACATTTTAGTGGCTGTCACTAGCTAAACAAAGTTTCTTCTGTTTTATCTATAAAAATGGACACAATTATAGTCCCAAATTCATAGAAGTATCAGCTATTCACACACAAAAGTCATTCAAAAGTGCCCAGTACATCATAAGTCCTGTATGGATTTTTAAAATATTATTAATAATATTACTTTTCAAATTTTAAAGCATGCATATGTCATGGGTATTTTCTTTCTTTTCTTTTCAAGACAGGGTCTCCCTGTAGCCCCAGCTGTCCTGGAACTCACTCTGTAGACCAGTCTGGCCTTGAACTCACAAAGATCCTCCTGCCTCTGCCTCCCAAGTGCTAGGATTAAAGGCATGCGCCACCACGCCCGGCTTGTCGTGGGTATTTTCATATATTTTATCCCATTTAGCAATATACACATGAATATTTTAATGTAATCAAATACTTTTCATATAAGAGATGTGGCCAATATTTTTTTTTAGCTACTTAATGAACAATTTTATAGCTGACTCAAAAAGCCATTAGCTTATCTAGAATTACATATAATTTGTAGCATTCTAATTGCAACTTGACATTTTCTTTTTCATTTACCAAACTATGTTGGATCACAAAAGACAAGACTTTTATTACAGTGATGTTTTGAATGTATAAAGAAAATGAATAAAGAAAAATAATTCTAAATGCTGAGATTCTGGACCTGCAGCCCAACTTTGAACAAACAGCTATGTAAGGGTATTAGAGGTGCTGAAAGGCAATGTGCTTCAAAAAGTCACACAACGTTCCTAAAGTCTAGTTTACACTTTTCTAAAAATTCTACTACTACTCATTGAGCAATAGGAGCATGAATATTCTTTTAGATCCATGCTTAAGCTCATTGATGTGTTTTTTTTTTCCTTAAATGTAAATATACAGGTGAAACTGTAAATGAGAATTTGGGAGCATTTGCTTTCTTATTGTGAATTTATTTTCTGTAAAAGTTTTGCCTTCACCTGAGAGGTAGAGGAGGACAGGCTCTTAGTATATAACTCAGTGGGCCTTAGATTTGAGGCAGTCCTCCTGTCCTAGTCTAAGTGTTGGTATTACAGGTATGAACCAAGATGCCCAGCTAGTTTGACTTGAATTCATTTAAGTGGTGTTTGAGAAGCCTGCCCCATGTGTTCCTCAAAACATTAGTATCTCTTTCATCATTGCTGATATGATAAGTAAATGCCTCTTTAATATAAATTTCCCAAAGTTGCTTTAAAAGAAAAGGTCACATTCTCCTGTTTGCTATTAAACTTTGTCTTAATACTAAGCTTCAAAGATTATGATTATTTTAATGGTTATTATTTTCCTAATAAATATTATTTCACTTTTAAATGATTGCGAATCATGATTATACAGGGATTTATAAAAGAACACATTTTCTTGCTTCCTCCTATTAACTTTGAATGTGTATTAATTTTGGATTCAGTGCTGCAGGTTTTTACAAAACACCATCTTTGATTCCATATTGAACATTCACCTCAAGGACTTTAGTCTATTGATTCAAAATTTTCGTTCCTCTAATAGAATTACCATGATGCATACTCCAAATGAAAGCATTCAAGGAGGCTCTCTGAAGCCTGATCTCTTCCCCACACTGAGCCTATTTGGTGGCTGTCTAGGAAGGGGGGGGTCGCATTGCCTTTCTTCTTGCTTAGCCCCTAAAACCACAATCCAATTCACCAGCCAGTCCCATCAGCTCTGCCTTCAAAATGAACGTAGAATCTGATTACATCTCATCAAATCGCTTTACTGCCAAGTCACGATCCGCTCACTATCGATTGGTCTCCCAGATTTTTCCCCTGTTTCTCCCAGTCAGTTGTGAATAATAAATGTGCACTCTCTAGTAAACCATTAAAACATAACACACCATGCCCATCCTCTGCCCATCTGGATTGACATAAATGCCCCTCCATTTCAGTTCAGGAAACAACTAAATTCATCACAACGGCTGAAAGACCCTACTCAAGTTTTATCCTACCCAGACACAGCACCCTTGATACCTTTAGCTCCAAACACATTCTCATTCCAACAACATAGGGACTTCTCTCAAGCACAGCACAGAGTTGCTCACCTGGAGCCCTCTGTCCCCTGTTGTGAATGCTATTCATGGATATGCTTGCAGTGCTTTCTCCCATATGTCTGGTGCTCATTATTCATTTACTTTTCCTTCACAGAACCTATTACCATGTGACATAACATAGATATGTATGCATCTTATATATAATATGCACAGAGATTATTTTATTTGCTGTCTGCCCTTCACTGCAGCCTAGGCCTATAAAAATGGAGAGGTTCATTTATTGTTTACTGTTTTAACATTACCATGTGCTTGACATTAGCACTCATTGGATGAGCAAATAACTGAATTTCTGCTCTTCCCCTGCAACTTTTATTGAATTGAATTCAAATTCCACTAGTCCTATGTTTTTTTATTTGTATTTGGTTTGAGATGGTAATACTTACATGGCTTTTCTTGTTATGTTCTAACATTTAATTAACTATAGTCTACATGTTTAAATCAATTGTTACCTGGCTTTTTGTTATATTATAACATTTAATTGGCTACAGTTTATATTTATAAATATGTCTGTATCCTGATGGAAAGTAGATCTTATCATAATTTTGATTGTTAACTCTTCCTTACAAATCTTAACAAGAATATGATCCCATCAAGTAGGCATTTTGTAAATAGCATGGTCATTCTGGAGTCATACATTGCCAAATTCTTTACAGTGTGCCTCTCGGTCAGTCTTCTGTTAGCCCATCTCTCTGACAGCAGCGATATGCTACATCTCATGATGCATTCTTTTTTTTTTTTAATTTTCATTTTTTATTGATCCTTGTGTATTTCATACATCATTTTCCAGTTCAGTTCAGGCATATTTCCCTAACGCATTCGTGTTCTTTACCTTCACATCACTGCACTTGCAATACTGTCTGTATTGTTGCCTTGAACAAATTATTTTTTTTAATTTTATTTATTTTTGTATGTGTATGAATGTGCCGTCTGCATGTAGGTTTGTGCGCCCATGTCGTGCAATGCCACAGAGGTCAGAAGAGGGTATTGGAATCCTCTGGAACTGGAGTTCTCCTGGAATTGGAGTTACAGACGGTTCTCAGCCGCCATGTGGGTGCTGGGGATCGAACCCAGGTCCTCTGTAAGAGCGGACGGAGCTCTTAACCACTAGGCCATCTCTCCAGCCCTCTCACCGCCCCGAACAAATTCTTTATAGTCAACTCTGCACCTGGGTGGATGCGGAAAATTCACTTTAGTGTTAAATTTAGCAATAACCCCAAAATTTGGAACAAACAAAGCTATTATTCAACACATATTCAAAAAGGAACCTCAGAAGCAGGACTTTTTCTGTGAGGATACTATGTCCTCCAAACAAGCCCTTCAAGTGTGAGGTGGAAGCCAGTAAAGGAACAGTGAGGAATTTAAGAGCAGCCATTGTCTCTAGGTCTGGGAGCCTTCCATTCACTGTTATAGGATCCTGTTATAGTTTCACTGTTAGTCTCATGTAAAAATGTTTTTCTTATTCTCCATTTTGATTCTAAGGCAGTAATATGTGACTATGTCATTTCAAACAAATACTTTACATGCTAATCATTTTACTTTTTAAAATCTTATTTAAAAATTACTTATGAAATACAAATCAGAGATATGTGAGTTTAGAAACTTATAATGACATTATATTTTATTTACTTTTATCATTGATAATTGAGTCTTATATCTAGTAAAAATATAAGCAATGGCTTTGTAAAACATGGCTTCAGCCTAGTGATTCAGAAATACTTCTTCCTCCATCAGATCTTCCTGAAAAACTGCTCTTAGCAAGGTTTTCCTCATTTTGCATTGTGGTCTGTCCTCCTCTCCATGCAGCTCAAATATCTCCTTCATAAGCCACAGGTGCCTGTTTCCTCTCTGGCTGCTCCTTACAACTGTTTTCCTACCTTAATGTCTTGATCTCCTACCCCTAGCATTTTTGAACTTTTGAAAATTTCTAATACCCATATACCCTCTATGAAAGATAATGAGTTTTTTTCCCAAAGGAAATGGTGGGCATTAATTCTGCATACATCAAAGTGGAATGTGCCATCACTAAGCAAAATGTGAACTTCCACCATGCATAAAGACAACTCTTGTTTGGTACAGCCAAGAAGATGTTTTGTGGAAAAACAGCTTTGAACAAGCCATTAAGAAATAGTCTCATTCTCCCCTTAATGGCTTTGAGTTGTGTGTGAGCAGAATTTTAAGGCATTTCTCATGACTCATTCCTCATCTGGGCCATCTCGGCATTCTGTGAAGTCACGCATAATGAAACTTCCTAATAATTCTTGATAAAGCTTTGGAAAAGTTTGGAGCTTGTACCTATCAAAAATATCAGACTGCAAAGTAACCTTTATTGCTAGCAAACAATATCACATATTAAAATACGGGAATTAACTACAAAATCTGCAAACTGCAAACAGTGTTTAAATCAACTAAGCAATTAGCATGAGATTTTTAAATGACTGAATACAAATTCAGAATTATAAAGTCATTATCTAATGAGGTTATAAGTGATGTGAATAAATCCTTACTAATATAAAAATTATCAAGTGCTGAAACACCCTTTTCTGTAAGCAGGTCTATGGACCCTCATGCTGAGGTCCTCAGACTGATAAACTGTGACATTCTGTGAAAGCTGTTATTTCAGTCACTGCGCCTTGTGCCTAGAGACGCTGATGTGCAAAGGATGAGTAGGTCAACCTCTTAAATTTGTTTTCATCATTAGACTCAAGTCCTCTTTGAAACGAATTTCTAGAAAATGAATTTTAACAGCAGGATTGTGTGATTTCCTCTTCTGCCCTCCATCCATCTAATAGAAGACTTGGAACTAGACAGAATTTGAAAATATATGTGAAATATGTACAGGGCATAATCTCCAGTCACCTGGGCAAATGCAAAATGATCCTACTCTCTTTTTCTGCAATCCATACAACATTAAACTTGCAATTTCAGATCATTCTCTTCCTCAGTTTTCTGCCCCCCCCACCCCTGGCCCAATTCCAAACACTACAATATGGCTGACAAATTTCTCACGTCTGACCTCACTTTGCATATTGATTCCTTGTTTTTGTTTTATTATGCAATATAAAATTGGTATCGTTAATCTCAGTTATAACTTGATGAGATCTAGACACACCTGGGAGACAGGTGTCTAAGCATGCCTCTAAGGCATTATCTTGATTAGTTTGATTGAGGTGAGATCAGTCCACTGTGGTTAGCAGTTTCCTGGGATGAGGTTTTAGATGGCATAAAAAGGAGAAAAATGAGCTGAGGATAAGCACTCATTGCTTTCTACTCTTAGACTGTGGTGTCCATGTGACCCACTGTCTGGGCTTCCTGATACTGTGACTTCCCTGCCATGGTGGACTAGAATTTAAACTATGAGCCAGAAAAAAAAACAAAACCAAAAACCAAACCTTTCTCCCTTAAGTTGCTTTCGTCAGGGTATTTTAATCACAGCAACAGGAAAAGTAACTAATACAAGTGTATGTACTGAAAGAAATCATAAACAATTAATGACTGTCTACTTGGGACAAAAAAGGAGAATTTGTTTTTACCACAAACCTGCCCTTCTTCATTTTCCAAATTCTTTCCTCAGCATCCCAGGTTAGCCACCAGAGGTGATCACTGACTAGATTTTCCTTATAGTGTGTCCACTATGAAAGCATGAAGTGTTAAATAACATAATTGTGGCTGTTTGGAGTATTACATAATTGGGATTAAGCTCTGTTGTTTTAGGAATGTTTTTCACTTATGTCCTTCTTTTAAAAATTTGTTTGTGCCAAGGTGTTACTGCCTAGCCCTCCGGGGGTCGTGGGCTTCCAGGATCCCCTTGGCAGGAAAAACACAGGGTCGGTGAACAGTGTACAGAAATGAAAAACTAAGAGAAGTTTTTCCAAATCTGCAGCACTTTATTGAACTGGGGCAGTGATTATATAGTAGTCTTAGGAGAGGGCAGAACAAAGGATTTGGCAAAGCTTCACAATTACATAGGTAGGTAAAAAAGTCAAGATTTACACATTAACTGAAAAGCTCATTATCTATATCATGATTAACGAGATATAGAACACACAGTGCAGGAAACTAAAACATCACAAAGTTTAGTTAGGAAATGAACTTTCTTTGAAGTAAAGTGTAGAAATCTTAAGATAACCTTTACCGAGGAAATAACATTTAAGAAGAAAAAGGAACATCAATAGTTTTCTTAACATGATCAGTTTCTACTTTTTAACTCTAGAGTAAATATATCCTAACATCCTAAAGTTAATAGTTTCTTTTAAGTTTCTATTGAAGTAAAAACCTTATTCCTATAATATCCTAAGTTACCTATTAGTTTTTCTAACTCTAACTGCTAAGCTAAAGTTTCAACCTTTACTGAAAACTAAGAGCTGTTCTGACTGCTTGATCCAGCTAACAGCTTTGTTTTTGTTAGACAATTGGCTGATGTAAGGAGACTTAGTTTCTGTCCTGCTTTACTGGGAGTGTTAGAATCCAGGCATTTAACAATTATGTGAAACTAGAAGAATGTCTTATCTACCTCTTTGCCTAGGACCAGAAAATGAGATCAAGGGGTTCTTTTATTTTAGGTTTAAGGGGAATTTTTGTTTTAACCTTAATGAAGAGATGTTTTTCATCACACACATTTGCCGCTGGAATTTGTTTTCTTCAAGGACACTCATGTAAGGCAAGAGCATTACTGTCATGCAATTATTTTATTTTCTTGATCTGAAGCAAGTTTTAACCTTGCCATATATATATTAACAGCTTACATTATATTGTTTGTTAAGGAGAAAGGTCTATTTTTTACTTGGGATCTGCAGAAAATTCTTGCTGCCAGGAAAAAGCCTGTGCCCAAGAGAGGCATTTTAATTGCCAGTTCTTGGCACATTTAAATAGTTTGTTTTGTGTTTATAAGCTGGCCTTAAGAAAAAATTCTTTTTGTGCTCAGTGTTATGCTAAGTCCAACACCAGAAAAACGTAATATCCTAGGAAAGCATCTCAATCTTGGGGGTGATCTTAGCCAAGTGTTCTGCCAGGGACCTCCAGGGGGACGAGCCCCGTAGGACATTGCTCCCCCGCCTACCTTGAACATGATTTCTCATGTTGCTTTACACAGGCGACACTGGAGTGGGTGTGGCAAACGCGGAGGTGGATGCCGCACCAAGGTATGGCCCCTGTTTCTTCAATTTTAAGCCATTTGATATTCCATTACACCAGTATACTATAGTACCCTTATCTTTTCCATGTTGATGATGGACTTTGGAGTTTTAAATTACTTCCAAATATGGCTATTTCAATACTGCTTCTGCTGGCATTCTTATGCATACTGTATGGTGCATTCCTAGGATTCACCCAAGCCATAGGATTAAACATCTTCATACTAAATATATATGTATATGTTGCTCAAAAGTAGGCAACTTTGACTTGTTTACATGTATCTTAATTCTCACTGAATGTGCTCAAATGTTTCTCCAAATACCCAAACCCATTTACATACCTAGCAAATGAGAGTTCCCAGGTTTGTGCTTCACAGGACTCCACAATATCAGAAGACAGTTTCTCTATCTATTCTTACTTTGAAATTTTCTGTTAGCTTGTTTGCAGACTAAGGATGTTGAATGATTTCAATTCACTTATTCTTTCTTTGCCTTTTTTTTTTTTTTGTCTTTTCGAGACATGGTCTCCCGGTAGCCCCAGCTGTCCTGGAACTCGCTCTGTAGACCAGGCTGGCCTTGAACTCACAAAGGTCTGCCTGCTCTGCCTCTTGACTGGTAGGATTAAAGGCGTGCACTACCACACCCAGTTCTTTGCCTGTTTCTAACTGGTAACAAACTCAATCATTATGTTTTAATTTGATCATTATCTTTCCTTATTCTCAAACTCCTGATCAATTATTTTTCAAGTTTATAATGATATTTTCTATAGTTGCCAGTTTTCTGCCAGCTAAATCTTTTTCTTTTTGTGTGTGGGCTTTTTATTTATTTATTTACTTATTTATTTATTTATTTATTTATTTATTTATTTATTTTGGTCTTTTCAAGGCAGGGTCTCCCTGTAGCCCCAGCTGTCCTGGAACTCACTCTGTAGACCAGGCTGGCCTTGAACTCACAAGGATCCGCCTGCCTCTGCCTCCTGAGAGCTAGGATTAAAGGTGTGTGTCACTGCACCTGGCAAATTTTTTTTTCATTTTTAGAATATACTAAGTACAGTATTATAATATATCTGAATATTCTGACATCTGCATTCTTGAAAAATCTACTTCTGCCCTTTACTGTCTACTAGGTATAATGTCTGAGCCTTACTCTTTTTCTGCACAGGTCTTTGAGTTTTGGTTTAGAGCATTTTATTTGGAAGTTATTTGAAGGGATGGTGTGATGGAAATGCCTTCCTGAGAAGGGGTTTATGAGCTAGATTTTGCTGTTGTTTGCTGATTCATCTTGCTTTCCCTTCTCAGGCGCCAAAGCCACTATTACTCTAATACCACCTTCGACTGTGTTAAAACTTGACATAAATTGTATAATCTTGGGTTTTAAGCAAAGAGTTGAAAATTGTGAAGTTCTGACAGGTAAAGTTGAAATCAGCCAAGTTTTGATGTCCCCCTTTCTTTTTTTTTTTTTTTTTTATAAAGCTTTCTCCTATTTTTTTTATTAATTTTATTTATTTTTGTATGTGTATGAATGTACTGCCTGCATGTAGGTTTGTGCACCTGTGACGTGCAATGCTGCAGAGGTCAGAAGAGGGTCTCGGATTCCCCTGGAACTGGAGTTCTCCTGGAATTGGAGTTTCAGACGGTTCTCAGCCGCCATATGGGTGCTGGGGATCAAACCCGGGTCCTCTGTAAGAGCAGTCGGCGCTCTTAACTGCTAGGCTACCTCTCCAGCCCATATGTCCCCCTTTCTATAACCTACTATGTTACTTTGAACTAAGACTCTTTATTCATAAGTTTTCTCATCTATTAAAAAATACATCTACATGAACCCCCAAATCATGACTTTTCTTGTTTTGTACTTCCCAGCCTTCCTTTGACGATCACTTGGCACAGGTTCTGTTGTGCATTTCTTTCATCTTTAGTGCACTGAGGACCCATCCCACCTGCTGGTCATAATTCTTTGAAAGTGGTGCCCATGGCTCTTACCACATCTCCCACTCTATTAAGAATAGAGCTTTGATGCACTAGCTGCTCAATGGATGTTAAATGGACATGTCAGTGAGTGAATAAATTTTGGAGATATGTGCATATATAAAAGTGATTCAATCAAGCTAAGCATTGCCACAGAAGAGGAACATGTATCTCCTCTCCAAGAATTCTCAGAGCTTCAGTCTCATTTCTGCTGCTGCATTTATCTGTCTGGTACATTGTCTTTTGTCCTCATAGAGAACAACTGGTTTGAGTTAGAATTTATGAACAGTTATTTCAATCTACAATAGAGTTTGAGAATAAAGCTTTAAAAGCATTGATCTTGATAAGGAATGATAGGATGTAATAAAGGTTTATTTAGGTCATAAAATTAAGAAGGCATGTTCATCAATAATTCATCAACTCTCTTAAAAGGACCTGTAGTATACTCATTTGTGTTCTGTATGTCTAGTCAATTCTAGTTGATATCACTATGAACAGATTTTGAAAACAGACTTATGAAAGGTACCTATTCATAAAGACACTTATTTGTAAAAATAGTCAATATTAGGAGGATATTATGCAAAGGAAGGAAATATAGCAATTAAGCATATTAAACAATTATTCTAAAGATTCGTGAATAAAAGTCAAAATAGCTAGTAGTTCATATTGAAGCATTTACTGGAATTTTATCATTTATCATTTAGTTATACAGTACAGTTAATTTCTTAATTTTTTTTCTTAATTTTTCATTGAGCTTTTGTGGATTTCATACAACATTTCTTAATCAAATTTAAACCCATTCCCTCATCCATGCATTCTGCCATACATGTTAAATCCCATCTTCCATCTTTTTCTCGGTCTTTTTTTTAACTTTTTCAATGTAGAAGTTTACTGTTTTGGTCAGTTCTTTGAACAAGTCTTTTGTTGTTGTTGTTGTTGTTACCCTTAATTTTATATTACTCCAAAATATGCATATATACACTCCACACATATATCAAAATTACAGTCTAAAAATAGACTCTAGGTTAATTCCAAAACATGTTTAAGGATTCATGTTTTACCAATAAAGTTGAATGCAGATAAAAAGAAATATAACTTTACATTCTAAATTACATAGCAAGTTGATGTTTGTTTTAATGTACTTTTAAGAAGAGATTTATTTGTTCTCTTAAATCTTAGAACTTAGGAAAATAAAAACATAAACTTCAAGCTACATCTATAGTAAAATCAGTCAATGTTATATTATTTTTACTAACAAATTATCCACCTTGACTTACATATAAGGATTTGATGCAAGGATTCACAAATGAGGGACACCATACTTTGTTTGTTTTTCTGAGACTATTACTTCACTTAGCATAATGGTTTCTAGTTCCATCCATTTACTTGCATAGTTCATGATGTCATCTTTCTTTAATGCTGCATAGAACTCCATTGTGTAGATAGATGTACCACATTTTCTCTATGCACTCGTCATTTGCAGGTCACTTGGGTTGCTTCCAGCTCTTTGATATTTTGAAAAGAGCTGGAGGGGCTGGAGAGAAGGCCTAGTGGTTAAGAGCACCGACTGCTCTTGCAGAGGACCCGGGTTCGATTCCCAGCACCCACATGGCGGCTGAGAACTGTCTTTAACTCCAGTTCCTGGGGAATCCGATGCCCTCTTCTGACCTCCAAAGGCAGTGCACGACACGGGTGCACAAACTTACATGCAGACAGTACATTCATACACATAAAAAAATAAAAAAAAAAAGAGCTGGAATAAACATGGTTGTGCACAATATCTTAATTTGTTAAGTATCATTTGCCTCAAAAAGATGATCCAATTTCTCAGTGATGAAAATAATGCTAAACATAAAAGATTTAAAAAAAAATGTTTTGATTGTCCTTGGAAGTACAGGGCTCAGGCTGGAGAGATAGCCTAGTGATTGGGAGTGCCGACTGCTCTCGGAGAGGACTCGGGTTCAATTCCCAGCACCCACATGGCGGCCAAGAACCGTCTGCAACTCCACTTCCAGGAGAACTCCAGTTCCAGGGGAGTCCAACACCCTCTTCTGACCTCCGTGACATTGCACGACACGGGTGCCCAGACCTACATGCAGACAGTACATTCATACACATAAAAAAAATAAATTAAATAAAAAAAAAAGAAAGTACAGGGCTCAACACTCTTGGTAGGAGAGTCAGTCAAGGTCTTTCATAAGTGCTCTTTCTACTGATTTGGTTATAGCCTAAAATTAAACATGTAGCATACGAAGAAATAAGCTCAGTTGTTATTACCACAACTTAAGCTATGACACCCACACCCAAGGCCCTGGCTTGCGCACCTCCTGAATCTGTTCTGGAGTGTTTCTGATCCATTCTGTTTCCATGCTCTCAGCAGCTACTTCAGGATATTTGCTCAGCCTACAGTTATTGATGAGGCCTCCGTTTTGTTCAAACAGCCCATTGAATACTAGCAAGTTCTGCCAACCATCTGGAAGTTGTATTTTATTTTTATACCATTTATTTATTTGCCTTGTGGATGTGGGCGGAGGTCAGAGGACAACCTGTGACAGCGTGACAGGACAGTAGGAAATGAAATAGCTACTCCGGATTAGCAAGTGAGGAAGTCAGTTTGCAGAGGAGGACTGGAAGGCCTTAGCCACAGAGCATGCTTGAAATGAAGCCCTGCAAATACAGACAGGAGGGGACACAGCCAGAGTGGTGGCATGAAGGACTGTACTCCGCATAGCTGGAGGCTTTGGGGACTGTTTCCTTAGCCCGGTAGCCAGTTTCCAAACTTGGGAGTGATTTTTCCATTGCTTTTCTTTAATTTAATTTTTCTATTAATGCTTTGAGACTTTCCTGCAACATAGTTTGATGCTCTTTAGATACCCTCCCTCATCTATACCACCTTTGACTGCTCTCTGCCCCATCAAGTGTACATATAACATGGCATATAAAGTCTAATTTGTGTCCCAAATGTCCTTTATTTTAGGTCCATCCATTGGGCCCTCCAAGAGTGCCATCCTTGTAAAGACACTGCCTTCCCCCATCCCAGCTGCCATCAATTGACAAAAATTCCTTAGGTTGGGTTGGGATTTCTTACCTGTTTCCTCATATTGAGGCTGAGATTTTGTCTTCTTTGGGCTTGCATAGGATTTGTGCATGTTATCATCGTTGCGTGAGTTCATGTGAGTAACCTGACCAGCAATCTGGGAGATCCTGGTTTTTTTTGTGGCCATCTACCCCTTCTGATTCTTACAGCCTCTCTGCCTCCTCTTCCCCAAAGGTCCTTGAGCCTTGGGCAGCAGAGGTTTGAAACTAGTGTCCTTATCAGAGGTCAGCATTCTGCAGCCTCTTGTTCTCTGCTCATTGGTCAATTGTGTGTCTCTGTGTTAATTACCATGTTTTATAAGGAAATTTCTCTGGTAAGAGTTGATAGATGCATTGTTCATATGTGTAGAAGCTGTATAACAAAAAAGCACAGTACTAGGCAGAAGAAGCTTCCCTTTGAGTTGTTGGTTAAGGTAATCCAAGAGACTCCCAAAACAACAAAGCTATTGCCACAGTCCTGGATTGCCTCTCAGAAGTTGAAGGTAAGACCCTATTGCTGAAGACAGGGCACACTTCAAACCCAGCACTTGGAACAATTGACCTGGAACTGACCTGGAAGCCTTCTCCATGAAGACCAGCTCTCCTAGTTCTAGAGGATACTATGCAAACTGCCAAGGGCCAAACACAATCAGTGATCCACCCAGCCATATTACCTAATAAAAAGCAGTGACTGGCCCAGCAAACTATCATGATTGGTGAAGCAGTGGCACTTCTCTCTTGGAGGTAACCAATAGCCATATAATTGGGATTAAGGCCCACTCAATGGAACAAAACTCATGTGTGATATTGTAAACACAGCCAAATAAAAATGGCTGGAAAGATAATAGATTCTAGGGAAAAATCCACTTTTACCACATCCCTAGATGGATGTAATTCCTTACTTTAACTTAATGTGCACCCTCACAATCAAAGAAGCTTCTTTTCTGGAACAATGGAGACTATTACAGAGTTTCAGAACTGGCCAAATAGAGAGAATAAGTGTCTGAGATGCTTAACCATAAGCGACACAGCTTCAACCCAACCTCTACACATAGGATTTTCCTTTCTTGATAAGCTGACTGTAGTTCTACTCCTAACTTAACTCGGTATGACTTTTTCTCCATCTCACCTGCTGGTCGGTGCCACATTTTTTTTTTTTTTTCTTTTTTGGTCTTTTTGAGACAGGTTCTCCCTGTAGCGCTGGCTGTCCTGGAACTCACTCTGTAGACCAGGATAGCCTTGAACTCACAGAGATCCACCTGCCTCTGCCTCCCAAGTGCTAGGATTAAAGGTGTGCACCACCATGCCCAGCCTGCTGCAATTTTTAGCTAACCTATATTATGTTTTTCTCTTAAACTCTAACAAAATGTTTGTAAACTTTCTTTTGAGTAAACTTCTAAATTCCTTTTGTTAATGAGACTACTAAGAACCCAAAAGCGAACCTCATCTTCTTGGTCACGTGAATTGGCTCTCTGCTTGCATCACTTGGATCCCTGGGACTAAATTCAGGTGGTCGGTCTTGGTGGCAAGTGCCTATACCCATTGAGTCTTTTCACTGGCCCTGGAAGCTTTATTATATACTTTAAAACATTGAAAGAATTTGATCTCAAAATGGGTTGTATTTTACATATAATATTAACAGACTGAACTTTCACTTTCTTACATTTATTATATGATGCTGTTAAATAAGTCAGTAGTATTAAAATTATGATTCACTCTTAGAAGTTTTATCAATTGGGTTAATAATCCGTCATTATTTACTAGCACCAAATACTACTAGCACAGAAAACTAAGCAGCAGTTCAACAATAATAAGAAAACAGAATTTCTTTGTATGTATTATATACTCCAAAAGAAGCAATCCCAGTGTGGTAGGACTTCTGTCTTATTTCTCTGTAGTGTGTGGTCTCAGTGCCAGGCCAGGGACATATTCCAGGCAGCTGGA
Organism: Rhizomys pruinosus; assembly: GCA_009823505.1. NCBI lineage: Eukaryota > Metazoa > Chordata > Mammalia > Rodentia > Spalacidae > Rhizomys > Rhizomys pruinosus. The sequence goes on from VZQC01005101.1 coordinate 171,845, forward strand.
AAATGGTAAGAAGGAGAACAGGAAATGCTGTACCTGCTGGAATTAGTCACATACCATCATCCAGCAGTATGTAGAAATGCATGCTGTGTTTATATTTAGTGCTGCTAAAGTGGAGGACTAAAAAAGAATAGAGAATCACCCATGGGATTCTCTTTTAAAAAAAAAAAATTTAGCCGGGTGTGGTGGCACATGCCTTTAATCCTAGCACTCGGGAGGCAGAGGCAGGCGGATCTTTGTGATTCAAGGCCGGCCTGGTCTGCAGAGTGATTTCCAGGACAGCTGGGGCTACAGGGAGACCCCGTCTCAAAAAGAACAAAAAAAAATGTTTTTTACATTTTGTGAGTATTGTATAATTTGCCTATGAAAGTGCATTGTATGCATGCAATGCCCATGGAGGCCAGAAGAGGGCATCATATCCCGTAGAACTGGAGTTACAGATGATTGTTAGCCACCAAATGGGTGCTGGGAACCAAACTCAGGTCCTCTGCAAGAGTAGTCAGTGCTCTTAATCACTGAACCACCTCTCTAGCCCAGTACCCACTCTTAAAGATCTATTGATTAATTTTACATTATGATAGCATGTAGTTTAACCAAACAAAATTCTTTGAGTATTTTGGCTTAGACCCAAGGAGAGATTTTAACCTTCCTTGAGTACTAAATGGACTATGTATACTATGAATGGTTACCTATAAATATAGTGGCTGAAGAATTTCTGAAAAGTTTGGGAAATTAAAGAATAAACTAATTTTCCATCTTCTGCCAGAGGATTTAAAAATGAAAACTGAAAGTTCAGTTCAGTCATTTCAAAACCAATGTTCTAAAATGAAAATATTTTATTTTCTAGCTTTAAAAACACAAAAATAAGGTAGAGATACAGCTCGGTTGATAGAGTGCTTGCCTCCATGCATGATGCCCGAGGTAAGAACCCCAGCACTATATAAACCGGAAGTAATAGTACAGACCTGTGATCCCATTCTGGAGGTGAAGGCAGGAAGGTCAGACATTCAGGGACAGCTTTGACCATATAGCAAGTTCAAAGCTATCCTGGGATATATGAGAAATAACTGTGTCAAAAATAAATAAAAAGAAAAAAGGTGAAAAGATGAAAAAAGTGAGGAATGAAACTAACTTACCAAATTTACCAAATTATACCAAATTACGATAGTAGTAGAGGAGCTATTTTTACAGTGGAATATGCTTATATCAAAGTTTTAAAACTCTTTGATATGTTCTTAGAATATCTGATACTTTTGGAGTTCCATGTGTTAACATTTTTATGTAGTTTTACATATGCAGACAAAAGTGTCTAATAATAGACACAGAAAAACCACAGTTTCTTGTGTTGTTGTGAATCTTCACTTGGTCCTGAGACAGCTAGAAACATCAACTCTTGATTGTGGAATCCTCCTGTTGTTGATTCGGCAGTAATTAAATGATAAATGACAAAAAACCGGATGATTAAACGTTGTTCAGCAGTATGATGCACTATTAATGCATAAATTCTGTTCCTAGGTTGATTCTTTCAACATGCAAAGCACTGTTTAGACTTTGTAACCAAAACTCTTCAAAGAATGAATCTGTGGCTTTAAGGAGTTATGTTGACTGACATCCAGGCTTTTCTTATTTCCCTGTAGGAGGAGCCTTTTGTAATGGTCTCTGAAAACGTCTTGGGAAAGCCGAAGAAATACCAGGGCTTCTCCATTGACGTCCTGGATGCCTTATCTAACTACCTGGGCTTCAACTATGAAATTTATGTTGCACCTGATCACAAATATGGAAGCCCACAAGAAGATGGGACCTGGAATGGCTTGGTAGGAGAACTAGTTTTTAAGGTACGAATCAGTTTGTTTATCTCATACCTAAAAGTTCAACTAAAACACCTGAAAGCTATATCCATATAAAGTAATTGTAATGTTTGTTTAGTCAATGGAAGAATTTTACCCCATACCATTTTATGAACTTCATGGGAAGAAAATTGGATATAAAAATAAAATTAAGGGGCTGGAGAGATGGCCTAGCGGTTAAGAGTGCCGACTGCTCTTGCAGAGGACCCGGGTTTGATCCCCAGCACCCACATGGCGGCTGAGAATCATCTTTAACTCCAGTTCCAGGGGAATCTGATACCCTCTTCTGACCTCCATGGCATTGCATGACATGAGTGCACAAACCTGCATGCAGACAGTACATTCATATACATACGAAAATAAATTAAAAAATTTTAAAAATAAAATTTCCTGTAATAGAAAAGGGCTTACTTAGAAGCTTTTATCTTTACCAAGCTTGTAATTTGACCGTTTCTATTAGTGCATGATATATGAGGAAGTCACAGTGTGATTTATCAACACATTACATGCATTGTTTTCTAATACAATATTATTTAACAATTCAGATCATTTAGAAATTTATTATTTCGCTTTGTGGTCTAAACAAGATGCATCTACAATGAGTATATTTTCCTTTGTGTTCTTTCCAGTCCTGAAAAGATTTTTAGACTTCTCTATTTCTTTGTTTTTCAATCATTAAGTATAATTATTTTATGTGTATGAGTGTATTGCCTGCATGTAAGTGTACCTGTGTCATGAAATGCCCACAGAAGTTAGAAGAGGGTGTCGGATAACCTCGAACTGGAGTTACAGACAGTTCTTAGTCACCACATAGGTGCCGGGTCCTCTGCAAGAGCAGCCAGTGTTCTTAGCCTTGGAGCCATCTCTCTCACACACGTGCATACATATATGTGGGAAGATCCAGTTTGAATTAGGGGCTAGTTCTCAGCTAGCACCCCTCAGGGAATGATGTGGGAGTAATGGGATTCCTCTGACTCTGCCCCAAGAAGGAGCAAACAATGTGGCCTAGGTACATGATGCTAGGTGGAGCAGCAGTATACCATGGTGTGTAACTGGAGGTCTGTGATTGGCTCTGGGAGCTGACGTCATTTTGCTATAAAGCAAATTCTCGATTACTATCATTACACAGAATTCCTGGCCATTATTTCTGTGCACATACAGGCCGAAGCAGGCCTAGATTTTGAGCGCCATGGCCATGGCCAGTGGATTGGACGGCAGTCCAGCAGACTACCAACCTGGTAATCTGGTGTGCGGCTGGATGGAGACCTATCAGGTCACCAGCTGTGAAGAGAACTGTGAGTGGGTGTAGGCTGAAGATCGGCCATCAGCCATCAGCCTGACATTCCTGTCCAGAGACCAGCAGTCTTTGGGCAGGTGGAAAGCATGGCCAGACAGGAAATGTTCCATTTCCCCAGGCTAAGGACCTGAGTTGGAAATACCTCTCAGGTTGGGTTACGAAAGTAACCGACTGACTTCTGTGCTGAAGGCTCAGTTCCCTACAGTGGCCATAGGTGGGCAATGTGCTCCCCTTCCCTTAGCAGGACTATGCTCTTCCTGCTCATAGCAAGAGAAGCTCCCACACATGTACATACAAGTATTATCCTGTTATGGTAAATTAGTGAATAGGGGTGTTTGATTTATAATATACTGTTTGATTTACAGTCATCTTTTTTCTGGTTTTGCCTTTTCTGCCCCCCTTTCTTGGTGGGTAAACAGAATATTTCAATTTTATCGAATTCCTGCTCTTGCTTTTTAAACTGTAACCTGTTATTTTGTGGATTTTATTTTCATTTGGTATAAAAACAATATTCATTTTCAAAGATCATTATCTACCTATGATTGCCACGATTCATATTCAAAATTAATAAATCTGCAGCGATATAATCCCATTTATACCCAGCCTATCTTTTGTATTACTATGGATATATATTTATACTTTATTAACACCACAACAAAATATAATTTTTAATTTAAACCATCAATTGTCCTTCAAAAATCTAAAAAGGGTAAGTCATGGTTATTGGTATTTAACCACTAACCCACCATCTCTGGGCTTCTTATTCTCTTGTCTGAGCTCTGCTTTGTGTCACTTACCTTCACCAAAGCATTGTGTATGTGGATCATGTTCCCAGATTATATTGACTTAAAACATCTTTATTAATTCTCATTTTTTTAAATGCTATTCTTGTTTCTGGTCAAATTCTTTTTTTTTTTTTTTTTTGGTCTTTTCGAGACAGGTCTCCCTGTAGCCCCAGCTGTCCTGGAACTCACTCTGTAGACCAGGCTGGCCTTGAATCACAGAGATCCGCCTGCCTCTGCCTCCCAAGTGCTAGGATTAAAGGCATGTGCCACCACGCCCGGCTCTGGTCAAATTCTGAATTGTTGTTTCCTGACTGTAAGAGTCTCAGAACAGATCACTGGTTTTCCTTCTATTACAGGTCACATTGCTGTCATTAGTTTGTCTCTCTGTCCCTCTAGATTTCTGTGGATTTTCTTAGGATTTTCTTCTGTCGGTACAGTTTGGAGGGGCCGGGGTTAGTCAGCTCTCTGAGGATAGGTTATAAATAGCTTATAAATAGCTTATAAATAGGTTTGGAGGCTCAGCTGGCCACCTGGCTGTCTCAAATTCAATCCTTTGACACATTAGCTGATGATATTCCGACTCCTGAATTGAGGAGGGTGCTCAGTGAGTATGTCACAGAGCAGCAGGCTTCACCTGTGCCCACGTGCAGGTCTCTCTCTCTGATACTTGCTTGCTTTTTAAAATACTTAGTGACCTAAGCTAGAACTGCTTTGGTAGCCTGGTAGACCAAACCAGATTGCAAAAGACTATGAGAAAACTTGGAAAGAAAGATAATGGAAGAGTAATTGTTTGCTGTAGAATTTTGTTTGTTTACAGGGTAATAAAATAGAATAGAAATATAAGAGATGTGGGGAAATAGAAAAGCGAATTCAAAATATAAAAAGAAGCTAATATGGGAAAGATACACATTCCAGTATATCCACAGGAACCCTAGATTGAGCATTGGTTCTCATGAGGTAAAGCTATTGCTTTCATTCTGAGAAGTATGATAACCATGTGTCTTTCAAATCTGTAAATAGTAGTTTGGGAAGTTGAGGAAATTCATATCTCTTCAAATCTTTTTTTTTTTAATAGTAGCCATTCTGATTAGGGTAAAATGGAATCCCAGGTAGTCTTGATCTTCGTTTTCCTGATGGTTAAAGATTTAGAACTTTTTGACACATATTTATTGGCCACTTCTTTTGAGAAGTGTCTGTTTAGACCACTTAAAATTTATTAGTTTTATTTTATGTGTATCGGTGTGCTGCCTACGTGTAGATGATTGCACTCATGCCATGCAATGCCTGTGTAGACCACAAGACAACATTAAGTTCCCCTAGAACTGGAGTTCTGGGTGGTTGTTGGCTTCCTTGTAAGTGCTAGAAACCTAATCCGGGTCCTCTGCAATAGCAGTCAGTGTTCTTAGCCACTGAGCAATCTCTCCAGCCCTCACTTCAATTTTCTTTTTTATTTTTCATATTCTAGATCTTTAATTATTTAATTAACTAAAGCCAAGCAAAATAGATAGCTATAAGACTGAGTTTATTTGGTCCCATTTCATTTAGGAAAAATGAAAACAGAAATCTAATACATGTTCAATATCATGGAGATGAAATGTCACTGACCAACCAGATATCTATGTTTTGACAAAAATAAAAGCACTCTTTCTTCAGAGCTAAATTATGCAGTTAGCTAAAGCCTTAGAAAACGTTACATTTTGTAGATTTAAAATGCTACATACCTCATGGAATAACCTCAAATGAACTCATGATACAACTCTTCAAAATACAAAATATTACGGGCTTTGAAATGTCAGCTACAACCTGTCATGTTAAACTTATTAAACTCACTAAGATATCACTGAATCAAAGTTCTAGCACACACAAACACGTGTACTGCCTTTTTCCATGGAACATGAACATTCCTTCTCATCTATTCTGCTTTTTTTAATGCTTACTAATAAGATGTCTTATTAGATAATCTCATTTTAATAATAAATATATGCTAGATTATTTTTAACTTTTTAAAGTTTTTTTTAAGAATTTTTTAAAATCTTATTTATTTTTGTATGTGTATGAGTGTACTGTCTGCATGTAGGTTTGTGCACCCGTGTCGTGCAATGCCGCGGAGGTCAGAAAAGGGTCTTGGATTCCCCTGGAACTGGAGTTCTCCTGGGATTGGAGTTGCAGACAGTTCTTAGCCACCATGTGGGTGCTGGGGATGGAACCCGGGTCCTCTGCAAGAGCAGTCGGTGCTCTTAACCGCTAGGCTATCTCTCCAGCCCCTATTTTTAACTTTTTTAAAGTCTAGATAATTTTAGGCTCTCAATAAGTTTCTAAAACAGGAAAGCCACCAATGTTTGTGTTACTATATATACAAACATATTCATAATTTTTATTTGTGGTAATAATTTCTTCATTATAATTACATGTATTTTTTCATTTGGGGGTATTTTTTTTTAAGTTTTTATTGAGCGCATTTCATACAACATTTCTTAATCAAATTTAGACTCATTCCCCCATCCATGCCCACCTCTCATGCCCCCCTCCCCCATCAGAGCTCATGGATTCTGTCATAAACAAGTGCTGTCTTACATCTTTTTCTCAGTATTTTATAACCTTTTCAGTGCACAGGTTTACTGCTTTGGTCAGTTCTTTGAATAGGTTTTTCTCTCTCTTTTTTTTTTGTTCCCATTTGATTTATATTATTCCAAAATATGCATATATACACTCAACACATAAATCAAAATTACAAAATCTGAAAATAAACTATAGGTTAATTCCAAAGTACATTTAGAGATTCACATTTTAACAGTAACACTGTATGCAGGTAAAAAGAAGTATAACTTTACATTCTCTCTTTTTTTTTAGAATATGGGTATTAATATTCCTATATGATAGCACATACCATAGGATAAAGATAGTTGACGCAGTATGCTGACAGACATGGAACAAGCATCACATAAGAGTCTTCAGGAAGATGGCGAAAAAGCCAGCTAGTGAGGAAGTTGGGAATGGGCTGCGAAGTCAGAATGGATGAAGGGCAGTCAGTGTTGCTGTGGACAAATCTATGGTTCCACACTCTGACTCTCAAGTAGAGGCCCATTGTCCAACCATGACACTTCATATTTTCAGATAGCAAAGCTCCCACTAACTTTCTGTGGATTTTCCTAGGATTTTCTTCTGTAGATACAGCTTGGAGGGGCCGGGGTTCGTCAGCTCTCTGAGGATAGGTTATAAATAGGTTTGGATGCTCAGCTGGCCACCTGGCTGTCTCAAACTCAATCCTTTGACACATTAGCTGATGATATTCTGACTCCTGAATTGAGGAGGGTGCTCAGTGAGTGCCTTCCTGGAAGCCCTAAGAGAATATAATATGTACAACAGCCCTGTTTTCTTGCTCTTCAATCTCAGAATCTTTCCATTTATTCTGTTATCTTTATTAGAAACAAAAAAGCTTCGATTTAAAACAGATATTCGCTGTTGTTACTGGTGATACATTTACTACCTCTTTCAGCTTAGGAGAATCTTTAAGACCTCCCTAAATCACAGTATCCACTTGTGTGGAAAACAACCATTGTGAAGATTAACCAATAAAGAGAATTCAAGATTGTGTTGCCAAGGAAGGAAACTGAAGCTCATCTCATTTGCTGTCGCTGATAGACTGGTAAAATCTTCCCCAGGTGTTATGTTTAAAATGATCATAAATTCAACATACATTTTGAAAGCTGACTGACAGTGTCTTCTGATAGGTCAGCTGAGAAGGTGAAAGAAAAATCAAAGCCAAAACTTTTTATCTTATCTATTCAGACACAGTAGTGGGAAAAGGAACCCTATGTTTTGTTTTTTTTCTAACTTGACTTGTGAGCTTGCTCCTATCTAAAATCTTCTAAGATGCATCTATAGAGTTGCATATATATATATATATATATAGCCTATATATATATTTATAATATATATATTTTCTTGCTGGTTGTTTCTCCGCACAAATATGGTCATGTTTCTCCACATGTGTATATAGAGCTGTGTATATGTGTGTGTGCATAATTAAATCTACATCCTTTCTATAAGAGTGTATGAAATTTTGTTTTTCTTTCCCTTCATTACTTTCTTTAGTTATCTTCTCTCCCTTTTTTAAACTTGTCTCTCTCCTCATAGTCGCACTTCTGCATTCATATCCTATGTCTGTCTCTCACTTCTTTCATTACATTTATTTATTTATTTGCATGTATGTGTGTGTGTGTGTGTGTGTGTGTGTGTGTGTATGTCACTGCCCTTGTATTAGGTCAAAGATAAATAAGTTGGAGAATCAGTTCCCACAGCACATGTGGCCCAGAGCTAGAGCTCAGGTTGTGAGGTTTGGTGACAGTCTCTTAATCCATTGAGCCATCTTGCCGGCCTGAATCTGGACTCTTGATATGAGAGATATTTTGTCTTTCTGAATCTAGTTTATTTCACTTAGTGTGATGAGCACCACTTCCATCCATTTTCTTATAAATTATATTATTGCATTCTTTGTGGCTGAATAAGGTCCCATTGTGATGGGATCCATGTTTTCTTTATCCATTCACCTGCTGATGAATATCCAAGCTGGATCCAGATCACAGTTGCTGTGATTAACATTACCACAGTTGTCCTGATGATACAATTACTTCTCTGGTGATAGACATGGCATGGCATCCCATTTCGCCCAGGAATAATCATCCTTAGGGTCATCTGCTCAATCTCCCCTGCCCACTGACCTCCTGACATCCTCTGCCTCTTTAACTCATCAGGCCTAAGCTTCTTTGTCTTTCTCATACTCAGAATTTTTGTACTTCCATCCGCCCTATCTTGCCTGAATTGCCTCCTTCCAGATATGTCCCATCAATTCTTTTTTTCTAGTTTCTGCTTAGAAGTTGTCCCAGAGGCCTTCCACAGTCACTGTATTGTATGAAAGGCATATGTCCAGACTGTATACTCTCTATCCCCTTATTCATTTTTATTGCTCTTTTTTTGTTATTTTTGAGACAGGGTCTCCATTTTTTAGTCCTAGCTGGCCTGGAGCTCCCTATGTGGACCAGACTGGCCTTGAACTCAAAGAGATCCACCTGCCTCTGCCTCCCCAGTGCTGGGACTAAAGGCGAGTGCCACCACACCCGGCTCTTTATTGCTCTTTTTAATACATATAAAAACTGATCAAGAAAACTATTTGATCATTTGACTCTACCCCTTAAATTAATTGTAAGGTAAACTTGAGATTTCATGTTTTGGTTTATTGTTAAAGTCTCAATGGCTAGAAAATATTTGTATACTACAGAATGGTAGTATTTATACAATGTTCAATGGTAGTATTATCTTGGTTATGGGTCAGTGATATTCATTACTGTGCTGGACAACTTTAGTCATCAACTTGACACACCTGAGTTGAGGGATCCTCAGTTGGGAAATTGTCTCCTTTGGACTGGTCTGTGAGGCATTTTTCTTGATAGTTGAGTGATGTGGGAGGGCCAGGGCCCAGCCCAATGCAGGTGGTACCACCCTGGGTGGCTGGTCCTTTAGTGTATAAGAAAGCAGGTTGGGCATGAGCCAGGGGACCAAGCCAGTAAACATGGCCTGTGCTTCAGCTCCGGCTTCCAGGTTCCTACTGAGTTCTTATCTTGGGCTCCCTCAGTGATAAACTGTGACCTGGGAGATGTAAGCCTAATAAACCTTTTCCTCTTCAAGTTGGTATTGGTTAGAGAATTTTGTAACAGCACTTGAAAGAAACCTAGAACAATTTTGTTCTACAAACCTATCATAGTCTGCTAATTCTTACTTTATATATAAAAGTTTTCCATCTTTATTGCCAGACTAAATATTTCCGGCTTTCGCTTCTTTTATTTTGAGCATTTAGCCCAATAATCACATAGCTTTTTTTATTCAGTCACCTCTACTTCCCTAAAATTGCCTTGATGGTTCTACAGCTTACTAGGATGGGGAACTAAGGAAAGAAATACTAAAAGTGTTTTCAGTATGTAATCAAAGCTAAGTGCTTTGAAAATAAGTAATAGTTGCCAGGTACTAGTCTAGAGTTTCATGGGTGTTGTCTCCTGAAGACATCTTAGTATTTCCATGAAATAAAAACAATTATTACTTATATATTTACACATATATACATATATTTACACACATATATAAATATATACATTCACACACACACATATATATCATATATATATATATGATATATATATATATATATATATATATATATAAACAAGCCTTAGAGAGTTTAAGTAACTAGCTTAAAACTAACTTAGCTGTAACTGCCCACAAATAACTAGCAAAAGGAAGAACTAGGACAGGAGCCTATGTTTGACTCTGGAGCCCTTCTCTTCATAACTGTGGATAGGCCTATTTGGAGCTATCCACATAGAAGGTGAAATAAGTAATTTGATCTAAGAGTGTGCAGTTCAGGCAAGGGATCTCCAGTGGACATACATTTGAGGCTAATCAGCATATGGATGAAATCTCCGTTGCCCCCCGCCTCTCTTTGCCCCATTCCCCTTCTATCTTCCATCTCCTCCATCTCCTCGCTCCTTCCCACTCCTCAAAAAGGCATTCTCATCTCAAAAATAACCTTCCTATATTTTCTAAGTTAAATTAATTAGGTGTCTTTGGTTGCAAATGACAATCCAATTGAAGTGAAAAGATAATTTAATGGCTCACAAAGCTAAGCTGCCTGGGACAGGATCCAGGCTCATTTCATCAGGCCTTGGAGTGGTTTTCTCTCTGTCTCACAGCTCTGCTTTCTTGGTGCAGCTTCAGTTCCCAGTCAGGCTCTCCTTTCTTGGCAGCAAGGTGACTTTCAGCAGCACCAGGCGTAGACTTCAGGCTATTATCTGTCTCAGCATAAACATTAGTTTTCTTCTGCCAACAACTACAACAATTCAGACCCTCATCCTGAGTACATATTGGTTCTGACTATGAATGACTGTGTCCAAGAGGAGGCAGTGTTCCCATGTCAGGTGAGCTCAGTGTGCCTACGTCTAGCACCAAGGGAGGGAAGACCAAGTGGCTTCATGAAAAACACTTGGAGTAGGTAATAATGCTCCCCAAGGAAAAGACTCCCAGGAGAGAAAGCAGGAAAGGAGAGGAGGAAGAACGGATAACAAGCAAAACAATGTTCTCCAACTTCTGTGTTAGTTACTTCTTGCTACTCTGATAAAATACTACGAGGAAGGAAATTTATGGAAGAAAGGGTTTATCTGGCCTTCTGGTCCAAGGGAGAGTCCAAATTAGTAGGGAAGCTCAGCAGCCAGTAGGCGGGATGGCAATCAGAGCCGCTTGGCTTCAGTAGCTCGCTCACCCTTGCATCTTTCATGCTTCTAAAGCCAAAACTGCTCGAATGTCACTGCAGTTTGGTTGCCAGCTTGGGATGGACTCTTGCTCTCTTGAATTACATATGCAGCAACTTCTGTGTGTTGTTTTCTAGGAGTAGAAAATTCATTAGGCTTTTTCTGTTTACAAGTCGGAAGCATAGCTATGTGAGATCTGGACCCAAGGGCAAGCTTCCAAGTATTCACTTGCAGAACAGGAGGCCTCTCCTAATGATGCTAATCTCCTAAACATTTATAATCTCTTTTCTAGCACATGCCCTAATTGCAACATTAAGCTTCTTGGTGCTCTTTTTTCCTACAAACTATATATTTTATGTTTCTTTTTTCTCCACTTTCCTCTTTGTGTTGTAAGCCTGTGTAAGAGTCACCATTAATAACCAAGCCACAGATTCAAAGACATCAGCCTACTACTTTTTAAAATAATTTATTTATTTTTTTTTATGTGTATGAGTGTACTGTCTGCATGAAGGTCCATGCACCCGTGTTGTACAATGCTGTGGAGGTCAGAAGAGGGCATCGGATTCCCCTGGAACTGGAGTCAAAGACTGTTCTCAGCCGCCATTTGGGTGCTGAGGATCGAAATTGGGTCCTCTGCAAGAGCAGTCACCGGAGCTCTTAACCACTAGGCCATCTCTCCAGCCCATAGCCCACTACTTTTTAATTTGGTCTCAAGCAAGTTTAGGACAGAGACAGAGTGCAGCCAGATTCTTTGCCGAAATACCACAAGAATGACCTCTATCATGGCTATTACTGTCCTTGCTTCCCTTCAGAACCTCTTGAGCTGGACTTTTATAGTCCATAATAATTTCAGCATTACCTTCTTCCAGGCTTCTATTCTACTAGAATGACCTATTTTAAAGCTTTGTTTACATCATTCAACTGTTTTTCTAGTCCAAAACTTCAAGGTCTTCCATATTCCTCAAACAAACAAACAAACAAACAAAAAACAAAAATCCCAAAACCAATGTAGTCAGGTTCTTCACAGGAGCAACCTATTCTTTGTACCAACTAATATATTAGTTACTTTTCTGACACTATGATAAAATACTATGAGCAAGGATATTTATAGCAGGAACAGTTTATTTACACTTGTGTTTCCAAATAGATAAGAGTCTGCCATAGCAAAGAGGCACAGTAGCCAGCAGCAGACATAGGAGCTGAAAACTGAGAGCTCACATCCCCAGCAGCAAACAGAGAGATTAAACTGCAAGTGGGACAAGCCTATACCTTCTCAAGGCCATCCTGCCTCCAACAAGACTGTGCTTCCTGAAAGTTCCATAGCTTCCCCAAATACCACCAGCTAGGATTTAATTGTTCAAATACTGGGGTCTAAGAGGGTCATTTATCATTCAAACCACCACAGACACTTAGGAGGAAACAGTTCATAGACACATGTACCAAAGATACAAACTAGCAGTACATTTAAAATTGCACTACACATAGTAATTAAGTTACAACAAGAGCTGCAACAAATTCACAAAAATATGAAGAGGACCTGTTGGCATGATTGCTTCATTGTTGTATAATGAGGTCATAAGATCCATAAGGAAGTACTAAGACCCCAGCAGATGACAATAAAGTCAGTATGATCTTAGATGATAGGCACTATAAATCCAAAAGGAAATGCACTATAGTGGATTAGGGCAGTTAATAACATAACAATAAAAACAGTATATAAAATATGAGAGTGGGTGGCGCTTTTTTAAAGAAAAGGTGGCAAGCTATGTTACACATGCTTAGAATTACTTTTATTCTGTACATCATTACAAATATAGAACATCACAAGAATAAATGCACATATTTCAGTTTCTACATATGTGACAATGCTGGCACTTAACAAACTATGAGAAATTCAGAAACACAATTTGATACTGACCAAATGATGGTCACCAGCATTTGTATAAAGATGACTGTTGTTAACACAATCCTTTGCACTTTGTGTTTCTTAACTCTCAGTACTCACAACAGCCTTATATAGAATGGATTAGTACTATCTCAGTGTTACAGATAAGAAACAGATTGTAGGCCAGGTGTGGTGGCACATGCCTTTAATCCTAGCAGTTAGGAGGCAGAAGAAGGCAGATCTTTGTGAGTTCAAGGCCAGCCTGGTCTACAGAGTGAGCTCCAGGACAGCTGGGGCTACAGGGAGACCCTGTCTGGAAAAGACCAAAAAAAAAAAAAAAAAAAAAAAAAAAAAAGAAACAGAGTGTAGAGGAACTTGCTGTGGTTGTATGGCCGCATCATAGGGATGTTTCAAGTCCAGACAGACTGGCTCAGGATCTAGGTGGTCAGACAAAAGCTCAAGGAGCCCTGCACAAGAAATACTTACAACTAGGTAATTGGCGCTAACATCCACAGATTAGGGATACCATTAGTCATTTGTTTTTCTGGGACTGTGTTACTTCACTTAGCATAATATCTTCTAGTTCCACCCATTTACCTGCAAAATTCATGATGTCATCTTTCTTTACTGCTGCATAGAACTCCATTGTGTAGATGTACCACATTTTCTCTATCCACTGGTCAGTTGAGGGGCACTTAGGTTGGTTCCAGCTTTTTGCTATTGTGAATAGAGCTGCAATAAACATGGCTGTGCATGTATCTCTGTGGTAAGAGGAGTCTTGTGGGTATATACCCAGGAGTGGTATTATTGGGTCAGGTGGTAAGCTCATTTTGAGTCTTCCAAGGGATCTCCACACTGCTTTCCATAGTGGTTTTACAAGTTTACATTCCCACTAGGAGTGGATGAGTGTTCCCCTTTCCCCACAACTTCTCCAGCACTTGGTATCATTTGTTTTCTTGATCCTAGCCAGTGTTATCAGAGTGAGATGATATCTTAAAGTGGTTTTAATTTGCATTTCCTTAATTATTAGCAACATTGAACATTTTTTAGATGTTTCTCAGCCATGTCTAATTCCTCACTTGTGAAGTCTCTGTTCAGCTCTTTCCTCCATCTATTGAGTGGGTCATTTGTTTTCTTCTTTTGAGTAGTTTATATACTCTGGAAATCAATGCTTTGTTGGATGTATCTATGGTGAAGGTTTCTTCCCACTCTGTGGGTTTTCTCTTAACTTCCTTGATTGTTTCTTTTGATGTACAGAAGCTTTTGAGTTTAATGAGGTCCCATTTGTCTAAACTTTATAACTTCCACCAGTCTAACTTTTAAGTTAGACTTTAGCCAGGCATTGTGGTGCACGCCTTTAATCCTAGCACTTGGGAGGGAGAGGCAGGTGGATCTTTGTGAGTTCAAGGCCAGCCTGGTCTACAGAGTGAGTTCCAGGACAGCTGGGGCTACAGGGAGACCCTGTCTAGAAAAGACCAAAAAATAAAAAATAAAATAAAAGTTAGACTTTAACATTACCTGGTGGAAGTTATAAAATGTTTTGTTTCTGAGAAAGTGTGTTTTAATTCAGATTTAAAAAAAAATGGCTGAAGTAGGTCTGGGGACACTCTGGAATAAGAGAGAAGACTCCCCCCCCCAATAATACATAAGAGACTAAAGGAATGTGTATAGTAAAACAATAGAAATAGATGAACAGAAAGTGACTTTTGAGAAGTTGGTATGCTAACACATGATTAATAGAATTTGGTAACTCAGAGAAGGTAAAAAAAAAAAAAAAAGTACTACAACCTCTTCCAAAGCTTAGCAAAGAAACGACAACCAGGTGATGACAAGAACAGGGGCTACAGAACAGAGTCCAGCTGGGAAAGCCACATAAGGACAGACATGGGGCTAAAAACGAAGTCACACTGGGAAAATGAGTGGATGCTGTTTGGCTGTGGACACTGCAACTTTGTGGTATCTGCTGAGCATCTTAATGGAGTTTTCTAGCAGAGATTCATTAATGAACCTCTTGAACCCAAGCAAGTCTAGGACTAAAAAGAGCTTAGGTAATATTGGTATTCCCCCTCAATTTGATTTTAAAAACTTAATTGAAAGTGTTGGATTAATAGGAAGATGGCACATAATGTTATTAGCTATAATATCATTCATCAAAGAAGAATCCACCTCCATTTCACACCTACCCATGGCTTCCTAGTGACAAGTGTCTAAGAGCCTTCAGAATCCTGAAGTACTTTTGCAAATGATGTGTTTTTCAAGACAGGAATAGGAATAAAATATTTAAAAGAAAAGAATTTCTCATGGAGATCTTAAATTTAACAGCAACTAAGACTAAGATTTTAATTCTTTTTTTTAAAAAAATATTTATTTATTTATTTATTTATTTACTTATTTATTTATTTACGAGTGTACTGTCTGCATGTAGGTTGGTGCATCCGTGTTGTGCAATGCTGCAGAGGTCAGAAGAGGGCGTCGGATTCCCCTGGAACTGGAGTTAAAGATGATTCTTAGCCGCCAAGTGGGTGCTGGGAATCAAATCCAGGACCTCTGGAAGAGTAGTCAGGTGCCCTTAACTGCTGACCCATGTCACCAGCCCCAGGATTTTAATTCTTAAATTAGACTAAACACATATTGATGAGCTAATTGAGTTACTCAGAGTATATTAGGTATATGGGTCTGGCAGGAATTTTGAAAGGTATATGTGAGACTGCAGAGATGGCTCAGCAGTTAAGAGCACTGGCTTCTCTTGCATAGGACTCTAGTTCTGTTCCCAGCATGCACCCATGTAGATGGCTACCAACTACAAGGGTCTGTAACTCCAGTTACAGGGGATTTGATGCCCTCTTCTGGTCTCCACAGGCATTGCACAACATGGATGGAATATACTCAGGCTAAACACACATAAAATGAATAGAATTTTTAAAATGGTATATAGAATCATAAGAGTATGTGTGCAAATCAGAATAGTAAAATCTCAGAATTATTCCAGTGGATATGAAGTAGGATGGAGCTGAAGCACATATGTAGCAGATCCAAGGCACTGTATGTGTGAAAGGAGAAGAAAAAACCATGTCCTCAAATATCTGTTGTTGAATAGGAGGTTTTAATGCTAATGAACACAAAAGGATGAGGAGAGATCTCTGAAATGATAAATTATGTAAGTGCAAATGACTTAGTGGATGGTTGTAGGAGCAATTTTCTAAATTGGCAGGTGATATTTAACTGGCAGACATTGCAAACATCAAGAAGCAATTCAATCAGATAAAGGACTTGAATCATTAAGCACTTGTTCTCATAGATGATAAAGCATAGGTAAGTGGTGAATAAGAAGTCTTGAATCAAGCTAAGGAACAAGAACTGAATATTTGCCAAAGGGAATGATGCTGTCCAGGAATGGCTCCGGGGTTTAACAGGGGACTTACCGGCAAGGACAAACAAAATTTCAGGAAAATATATGTGGAATTAAAAAGAGTCGGTGGGCTGTAGGTTATAAATTAACAGACTCCTCCATCAGTCAAAGCCAAGGTGATATAAAGACTGGAGCTCTGATGAGAAAATCTCATAACTGGGGGATGTATAAATCCTGAAATCTGTTGGCTATTGAAATGTCATCCATTACCTTGCCTTTCATCTGTCTCATGCCCTGGTTTTGAGGAAAACTGAATGAAGAGGATAACTCCCAAACATATTAGAGAATGCAAGCATAGGCGAAGATATCTGAAATAAAATTTAAAAGACATTTGAACCATGAGAGCTTCTATGATTTTAGGTGCAGAATTATGAAGTAATCTGTTTAGATTGCTTGGCTGCTTTTATTTAGAATGAAAACTCCATGAAAATGTGCAGATGACATTGCAATGGAAATTGAAAATACAGAGATATATGCCCCCCAGTGAATGAAGATGCAACTTATTGTCATTGAGGAGTGTCATTTAATAGAGTATGCATGCCTTCTTCCTCTGGGTCTTCCTAATGCTGAGAACCTACTTTATTGGGGAGCACTGTTGGTTCAATTGAGGAGAAATGGAAACATCCACATGGGAAACTTGTAGATGCTTCCTTACATGCAGTGTTCAATGGGCAGACCATTTCTGAGGGAATTTTAGGCTTTCCACATTCATTTTCGGAATGTGTATTTGAAAGGAGCCATTATTTAACAGTTGAGGTAATCCTGGACTTCCATTTCTATGTGTCAGACACCCATGTTCTGAGTCTCAGTGATTTATTTTGAGGTTTACTTAGAAATTTGACAATTTCATAATAGCAGTCTTTAAAATAAGCCACATTTCCTGACTCAAAGCAAATATAAAACAATAAGACTCAAACTATGTCTGGGTCAGAGAAGACCTGGGTTGACTCCCGAACTCCCTGCACACAGCCAGGGTGTTTTATTTGACTTCTCACATATTTTATGTCATGGTGGCAGAGTGACACTGGAAGAATGCACAAATCAGCCTCTTCCCACAGACATAGGCTGCCTGGGAGCCAGTTCTCATGTAGGAGAGTTTCATTCTCCTCCTCTGTGGACAGTAAAAAATTCACTTAATTCAAGTCATTGCCCTTGGTTTGAATTCTGTTGAAACTTGGGTTTGCAATTCAAGAATTTCAATTAGACGTTGCATTTGCATGTTCTGCCTATAAGTAGATTTGAGATGACCAAAAATACAACCACTTCTCAGTACTCTAGCATCATCCTCTGGTATAAGCCACCATCATTTTTCTTTTGAAGATTACATCCATAGCCTGATAACCCGGACCACAGTGCTGCCTTTTCCTTTAGTATCTATTACAAACACAACAACCAAGAGGCTTTTACACAGTCATCTGAAGCCAGACATAGTGAGTGTACACTTTTAATCCCAGCATTCTGGAGACACAGGCAGTTCGATCTCTGTGAGTTCAAGGGTAGCATGGTGGACACAGCAAGTTCTAGGCCATCCACGAATATACAAGGAGACTCTGTCTCAAAAACAATTAAATACAGGGCTAGAGAGATGGCACAGTGGTTAAGAGCACTGGCTGCTGGTGCAGAGGACCCAGGTTCAGTTCCCAACACCCCCATGCTGGCTAACAACCATTTGGCCATGTGGTTCTGTTGTATTTCTTTTACCTGCCTTGGTCAGTTGCTTCTCACTCCCTGCAGAGAATTCGCACTCAGTCACTTGGGGATCCCAGTGAAGCAGATGCCACACCATCTGCAATCCTGCCAGGACTGAACTTGAGTGCCATGGTTCTCTCAATTGAAGTCTCTGATTCCTCCCAGATTCAGAGGACGGAGTGAAGAGCTCAGCCATTGATGGGACGAATTGAGCCCAGCATATGAAGACAAAGCATTAATGGGGAGAAGTCATAACTGGACAGAACAATTAGACCAATGAGTGGAGAAAGATCTGCCCAAGACCAGGCAGTCTGAAAATGAGTGATGGTGTGCACAAGAACATATGTGCACGCCGTGCCAGGTGGGTGGGAGCCAGAGGGAGCTGTAGGCCTCAGGGACTTTCTAGGGAGTGTGGATCATGTCTTCTGATACTCTCAAGGGAAACTCCACATTGGGATTTTTATGGGGAATTTCTGAATTTTGAATGTTGGCTAAAATATTTTGAAAATTCTGGACTTATTGAACACATCTACAAGTTATTCATGAACAATGTGACATCTGCTTGTGTGTTTTGATACAGAAGATTGCAAGGATAATGTTTAAAGTTAGTGTAATAACATATAAACATTATAATATAGATTACTTAAATAAAGTTGTGTCCTCTGCAAAATAAGACCCATGGGGATAATTACAAAATTTGATGGCATGTTATATAATCCCCCAACTCCATTACAACATGGATAGCCTACCAAATTACTTGAATAAAATATGCAAAACAAAATTTAACAACAGCATTTTAAAACAAGGAGAAAAATTCAAACCATTTGGAAATAACAAATGGACAAAAAGAACAGGGAGCTTTCCTATACTCTTCTATAATTTTTATTACATTTATTTACTTATCTTGTGTGGAGTTGCACTTCATGCCACAGAGCAGAAGTGGAAGGAAGAGAATTAAACCCAGAAGTCATTCTCTTCCACCCTGTGGGTCCTGGGAATTGAACTCTGGTCATCAGACTTGGTGGCATGTGTATGCTCTACACCAATTTACTGGCCCCTCCTAAGCTGTTTTAGAGCAAAGAAAAGACAAAAAAACTCCTTAGAAACTAATTATAATGAAAGCACAGAATTTAAATCTTTCTTTAGAATTTTGCATAGAGAAACTCATGCATCTTAAATTTCCACTTAATTATTAAATTAAGAATAATGGGACTAGGGAGATGGCTGTGTGGTTAAAATTCTTCTAACACAAGAATGAGAACTGGATTTGGGATCTGCAGACCCCATGTAAAGCTAGATATGGTGGTGAGTACTCTAATCTCAGTGTGTCTACAATGAGAGGCAAGGCGGAAACTGGTAGGGCCCTTGAAGCTCCTGCCCAGCTAACCTGACATTCGCAGTTGTGAACAAGAAAACCTACCTCTCAACAAGGTGGAAGTTGAAGAACCGCAACCAAGTTTTCCTTTCACCACATATGTTCTGAGGCATACTTGTCCCCTCAGCAGACAGTATACACACTACACACACACCACACATACAACATACTTACAGACCATACACATACCACACTACACACCACACACACAAACCAATCACATACCACACTACTCACACATCCACACATACACTATATATCACATACCACACAAGTACACCCTATTCACACATCCACACATACATTATATATCACACAACATACAAGTACACACAAAATACTACAAGCACCATACTACACACATAGTACACCCTATGTACACAGCACATACAACCACATACAGACCACACAACAAACACCACCCACACAACATAAAACATCACACATAACATACACACAGACCATATGCACACACTATAAACAATATATCACACCATATGTACCCTTAAACACATACACCCCACATCGAACATCCATCCACACATTATGCACAGATCTCCATGCATACACATACAAACCACATACACTCAAAACATACCACACACATACACACACAAGCCACACACACACAAAATATCATACACATATACTACACACACAACACACACATACAACATGCATACAATACACACAGCACACATACAGCACATACACCATACACATACCACATAGACCACCCTCATACATATACACATAAAAACTACATAATATTGAAGTAAATATTCAACTCAACAAAACTAATTGTTATTAAAATCTAAGGAAACTACCAAGATTTTAAGTTCAAATATGTGAAAAATTCAAGACTTAAAATGTACTCATTGGGCTGGGCGTGGTGGTGCACACCTTTAATCCTAGCACTCGGGAGGCAAAGGCAGGCAGATCTTTGTGAGTTCAAGGCCAGCCTGGTCTACAGAGTTCCAGGACAGCTGGGGCTACAGGGAGACCATGTCTCAAAAAAAAAAAAAATGTACTCATTGAATAGGAGTGGATAGAGAAAATGTGGTACATCTACACAATGGAGTTCTATGCAGCAGTAAAGAAAGATGACACCATGAACTTTGCAGGTAAATGGATGGAACTAGATTTTATGTTAAGTGAAGTAACACAGTCCCAGAAAAACAAAAGACGAATAGTATCCCTCATCTGTGGATGTTAGTACCAAGTACCTAGTTGTAAGGCTAACTAAGCAACATTAAAGCTATAGTCCTCATGATCTGAAAACAACTTTGCTCTTATATTGTGAATACCTAGACAGGTTCTAGAACTAACCTACCATTTATTATCAGACTCTGGGTTTTTGGTATATGATGGTGGGTATGTATGCATCTTTTAGAAAAATGCGAGTCAAGAAATATGATATGGAAATAACGTAGTTTGTTTTCAGAAGATACAATTTTAATATAGACGTGATGTATCAGGCTGGTGTAACTTAGCCTTTCTTGGTGCTTAACAACCATACTTAAGGCCCATACCAATTTGGCTGAGGGACCCAAGGGATAACTTTGTTCCTTGCCCTCAGAAGTCAACTAAGTCTCAGAGGACTATGCATGGGGGCATCTCTTGAAATGTCCTGAAAATGTGGGACCCAGTCTTCCTGTTCAGGGAGGTCTTGGCGATCCACTAATGGAACTTCAGCCAGTGTCCAGTCTATAAAGAGGAAAGTCTGCTCATGCTTCAGAAAAGGAAGCCTGGTCTAGCAAGACCTGACTTTGTCCCCAAGTGGGTAGAACTGGTAAATGAAAAGCTGAAAAGGAGCCAGGCGCCCCCCCACCACACCCTGAAAAAACAAACAAACAAAAAAAAAAACCAAAAAAAAAACAAACCCTGAGTGACCCCTGAGGACAAGATCCTCAACTGACTTTAAGAAAACAAAAGCCTTGATTAATCTGGGCTAACCATGTGTCCTTAAGCATCCAAAAGGAAAGTAAGGCCTGGGAAATTTTACTTCAGATATAAAACTTGAGATCTTAGGAAAAAGACCAAAACAAAAAAGAAAGAGTACTGTTATTTGACTTGTCTTCAATTCTTATTTCTATTCTGTGGCTGCCAGTGCTTTTGCCATTCTTCAAAGACATGAGAAACAGCTTTTTAACCCTCCAATATGGACTGAAGTCTCATGTCTCTCCAAGAATCCTCCAAACCTTCAATGCCAGATGGGGACTACTGAGATATCCAGCTTGTGGACTGAGCTACTACTGGGGTTTCAGCCTCCTCAGAGTATAGACTGCCATTGTTAGACTACCCAGGCTGTATCATGGAGGCCACTACAGGAAGATCAAGAGAGGATGTGGTGCTTACTGGACCTCATTTGGGTGACCATGGGAAGGAAAGACCCCAGTGTGCAGCACAAGGGAAAGATTGATGGTTGTTTGGACTTGCCAAGGAAGAACCTTCAAACACTTCCTTAAGGAAAACATGACATCTTTTTAGCAAAAACAAAGAAAGAAAAAAATGAACAAAATCCTCCAATTCAGGCGATATGTGTATGCATGTTTGTATATATTTATGTATGTACATAATTATAAATATATATGCATATATATGAATTGAAACAATACAAGTTAGAGAGAATAATGACAACAAAAGAACTGGAACAAAAACTCTGGAAAGAAAAAAGATGCAAGACATTTATGGCAGAGTGCAGGGACTCAGGAGTGGTGGGGGGTATGGAAAGGGAAATGACTCTAAATTCGATTGAGAAATGATGTATGATATATGGGAAAAGTTTAATGAGAAAAAAATTTTAAAAAAAGAAAAAATATACTTGTCAGTAAGATCCATTTGATAAAATAGAAAACAAATTAAATATCAAGTCTGGTGCAAGAGAATAGGATGTACAAATGATAACATTAAGGAGAAGTGTGTGCATAATATTGCCACTGTATGCATAATAAACTCTACCTGTTGGGGAGAATGAGAAAGCAACACTGACTTCAGTATTTTTTCTTAGAGACTTGTCTAGTTGGTGTTTACAAATGCTCCTCTCAGTGATTCTGCACTTATCCGATGGCTTTTTGTCCCCCCTTTTCTTAATTTCCCTTTTTTTGTATATTTTTGTGGGATATATATATATATATATATATATTTTGAGATATATATATATATATATATATATATGTATTTGAGACAGAGTCTCCCTATAGCTCCAGCTGTCCTGGAACTCACTATGTAGACCATGCTGGCCTTGAACTCACAGAGATCTATCTGCCTCTGCCTCCCAAGAGCTGGGATTAAAGGCATGTGCCATCATACTCAGCTGGGACAATTATATTTTAAATGCTGAGCTAATTTTAGGAATTGTTTGATAGTATAATAAAAAGCTAAAGAAGAACATAAATTAGAAAAGTTTTAAAATCTACTAATAATAAAAATACTACTTACTAATCTATAAAAATATTTTAAAAGTTGCTAAATAATTAAGTATTTTAGCTGAAAAATTTAAACATTGAAATAATTCCCTGCATTCTATCGGACCACATTCAATAAAGCTTAAAATTAAGAGTAAAAGATGCTCTAGTAATTATATGAACTGGAACATGTGGAGATTAGAAAATATTCCTGAATGATGAATGGGTTTAAGAAGAAATCAAGAAAGAAATAAAAGTATTCTGGGAAGTAATTGAAAATTAAAATGCAGTGCAACAAAACAAAACCTTTAGGACATACTAAAAGCAGTCTTAAAGAAGGAAATTTATAGTTCTCCTTGCCGACATTAAAAACTCTGAAAGAGCAGGTAGGTGGACAGCAGCTGAGTGCTTCAGCAAGGCTGATTGTTGACTGATTTCATCTAGTTAATCTGTTAATCCAGTTGTCTTTGGCTTGGTTGGTTTTTTTGGCTGGGCGGAGTTATCCTCCCAGCAGGTATTAAAGGTGGGGTTGTGTGAGTCTATCTGAGATCTCCTAGAGCAGTGCAGGCAAGCACATGTAGGTGGACAGCAGCTGAGTGCTTCAGCAAGGCTGATTGTTGACTGATTTCATCTAGTTAATTAATCAAGCTGTCTTTGGCTTAGTTGGCTTTTGTGGCTGTGGGGGATGAGTTATCCTCCAAAGAGCCTTCCCACAGTTGGAGTCGTCCCCCCCCCCAACTGAGATTATGAAGGCATCTGAAGGAGGCAAGCAAAGCAAGCCTTCAACAGAGTGAAGAGGCATTTAGGACCTACATTGGAAGACAGGCAAGGAGAAGCTCATATGCCAGGAACACAAAGAAGAGACAACCCAGGAAAGGGGCAGGATAATCTTGCATCAAGCTCTACCAACCCTATGGAAGATTCCTACAGTGGGATCCCCATGGGGATGGCCCAGGACACAGATATCAGAAACACAATTGGGAACATATTTAAAGAACTACAACATTATAAAGAGCAAATCAAAGAACTAAGAAAAGAGAATGAAGAACTCAAGAAGGACCTAGAGAGAGAGAATTACAAACTCCAGGAAGTGGAAACACTGAAAAGATCCCATACTGAAAAAGATAAGGAAACCAACCAGTGAAGCAAAGAACTACAGGAAGAGATTGAGAAGCTCCAAAAAGAAGTAGAAATACTAAAGAAATCAGAAGAGGAAATGAAAAAGGAAATCAAACACTCATCCAATCAAGAGGAAAGGAATGGAAAAAGCCTCAGAAGCAGAATGGAGGAAGCAGAACAAAGAATATCAGACCTGGAAGATAACACAGAACAACTAAAAACTCAAGGAAAGATTAATGAAAAATTTAAAAATACACAAAAGTGAACAACCAGGAACTGTGGGGACACTATGAAAAGATCGAACCTCACGAATCATAGGTAAGTGGGAAGGGAGAGAATGCCAAGAGATGGTATGATCAGATCTTAACAGAATAATAGTGAAACTTCCCCATTCATTCTGACTGAACGATATATGGTAACACAGAAATGGACCTACATAGAACCCAACGCAATATTCCCCGCTATAAGCGAATACATTTCTTAACTCAGCACCCATGCATGGAACATTCTCCAACGATCTACCACATACTGGGACACAGAAGAACCTCTACAAATACAGAATGATTAGAAATAATTCAAGCAATTTGATCAAAACCACATGCAATTAAAGCACAAACACACACACTAGGAAAGCACCCTTACTGCCTATACAAGAAACACATGGGGTGACTAAAAACAATAACTCATGAATATTGAATGGGTGTCAGAAGGAGATCATCCATCATGACAAGGTTGGTTCATACCAGAAGATGCAGGGATGTTTCAAGAATAATGAAATGCAATAAAATCATCAAAACATAAAAGGTATCAAGACAAAACCCACACGCATCATACTCAATTGCAGTGCTGGAGAAAAGTTTTTGCAACAATGTCCAGCATCCCTAATCATGGTTTTAAGTCCTAGAAGGAATTGGATTGGGGAGGGGATCCATTCCATCCATGTATATTAAAACTATATACAGGAACCCATAGCAATATCATACTAATGAGGAAGACAGAAACATTCCTTTAAGGTAGGGAAACTCAGCAAGGCTTGCCACCTCGTCACCACTCCTCTTCAATAAGTGCTTGAACAACTTGCTCAGCAAGCAAATGAAGAAAAGGAAAAGGAAATTAATTGGAAAACTGAACTAGAAAAGAGAGAAGTCAACTATCCCTATTTGCTGAGTATAGGATGTTTTACTTAAGGGATGCTATAAAAACTCCACAGAGAAACTCCTAGAAACCGATTAACAGCTTCAGAGCAATGTGGAGGAGATACAAAGATTACGCTTAAAAAAAATCGGCCTTTCTTTACACCAAAACAAGCAAGCTGGAGAAAGAATTCAAAACGAGACCATTCCCTGCACAAAAGCCTCAAAAAACAATAAAATTCCTAGGAACACAACCTAACAAAGACACGCAAAGGATACTACAACAATATTTAATACTTAATGAAAATGAAAAATGATCAGTGGAAGACGTCATGCTATGGTGGAATTTCATGTAAATGTTCAAAAAACTCCATTGTCTATGGAAATGTTAACCTTTAAAACTGCCCAACAAATGTATGTGCAATAACACACATCCCCAAGGAGTTTCTTCACAGGCTGGAAAAAGAAGCTTTACAATACATTTCGAAAACAAAGACCCCAAATAGCCAAAACAACCCTGACACAAGAGCTAACAGGGGGGAGTACCTATGACCAGACTTCAAACTATACCAAAATACAAGGGCTGGCTATAGTAATAAAAAACCAGCATGGTACTGAGCACAAAAAAACAACTGTTGACCAAGGGGAACAAAATGAAGTATCGCAATTCTAGAGCACATATAAATTCAGCCATTTCTAATTTCAAAGGGGGCCAAGAAAAGCACATACTGGAGACAAGAACAGATCTGTTGTTTACAAAAACCCAACGTGTGTTGGAAAAGACTGTGACTTGCATCACCTGTAGAAGATGAAAATTAACCCTTACTGCTTGCCCTGTACAAAGTCAACTTCCAGATGGATCAAAGACTCAAGTGTAAAACCCCAAACTCTGAATTCAATAGACAAGAAAATCTTGGACTAGCAGACAAATACAAGACCATAGGCAGTAGGGAAAAGACTTCCTCCAAATCAGAAAGAGCCGCCTGCACAAGAATTAAGGTCGCAATTGAACAAATGAGACCATTAAACTCAAAACTTTGTATCAGAAAGAAACAATAAGAGAAATGAAGAGAAAACCACAGATGGGGGAGAAGACCTTCACTCAAGAAACTCTGGAACATATTGATTCCCAGAATAAATAAGAACTGGACTTCAAAAAACAAAGCAAAAAGAAAACAAATGACCCATCTAAAAGATCGGAGCTAAAGAACTTGAACAGAGAGACTTCACAAGTAGAGTGAATTAGAGATGCGAGACTCGAAAGAAATCGAAGAAAGCACATTAAGAAGTGTTCAATCACTGCATAATCATTAAGGAATGCCAACCTCAGAACCACTTTAAAGATATGCATCTGTCACTCCAATAAGAACTGGCATAGGAATCCAAGAAAAGAAAGTGAAGTACCACAGGTGCTGAATAAGGTGTGGGGAAAGGGAACCACTCATCCACTGACTGGTGGAAATGTAAACACAATCGTTACACCACTATGGAAAGCAGTGTGGAGAACCCTTGGAACAGAGCTTGGAAAACGAACCATGCCACCAATGCACCGCCATACCATCCTGGTATGTACCGCTCAAGGCTCACCCACCCGACGCGCAGAATAGATACATAGCATGGCCATAGTATTTTCGAGCTTTCTTCACAATGTAGCAATGAGTGGAGCCAGCCAGAATACCATACTCAACTGATGAGTGGCATAGAGAAAATATGGACCATGTACACAATGAAGTTCTAATGCGCGCAGTAAAGAAAGACAACATCATGGAGCTTTGCAGGAAAATTGGCTGGAGCTAGAGGACACCATGCTGAGTGCAGTAACACAGTCTCAGAAAAACAAACGAAGAAAATGGTCATACACTCATTGATGGATGCCGTAGTGCCAATTACTAGTTTGTAGTATTTCTTGTGTATGGCGCTGAGGCTTTTTTTTCCAAAGCAGTTGGAGTGATGAGATATTGGGAAAACAAACCACACTACCACGACCGAACAAGGACTAAATCAAGAACTGACTGGAAACAGTGACTGCTCGTTCAAATACAGCTTCAACTCTCTCATGGAGAATATTGAGAAAGACTGAGAAAGAGATGAAAAGCATATGGGAGCATGCATGAGCCTGCTCTGGTGGTGGGCAATCGGGGGGGGGGAGACATGGGGCTAGATTGAGTTAAAAAGAAATAAATTTAGATGGAAAAAAAAACTCAGAAAGAAGGCCTAGTTGTGGTGGCCACAACTTTAATCCAGCACTCAGGAGGCAGAGGCAGGTGGATCTCTCTGTGAGTTCAAGTCAGCCTGGTCTGCCATAGTCAGTCCAGGTTGCCAGGCTTTGGGAACTTAAAGGGACGACCTTCTCAAAAAAGTACCAAAAAAAAAAAAATAGAAAGATCCAAAAAAGTCACAAAGAGCACACATAAATGACTTAATGGTACATCTCAAGAATCTGGAAAAGCAAGAACAAACCACACCCAAACTCAGAAGACAGGAAGAGATAATGAAAATCAGAGCAGAAATCAATGACATGGAAAAAGCAAAGAAACAATAACAATTCAAAGACTCAGTGAATCTAAGAGCCGATTCTTTGCAAAGATAAACAAGACAGACCTTTATTTGAAAGAAAGAAAGAAAGAAAGAAAGAAAGAAAGAAAGAAAGAAAGAAAGAAAGAAAGAAAGAGAGAGAGAAAGATTGATTCAAATAAAAAAAAAAAGAGAGACAAGGGAGAAACTTCACAACTCATATCTAAAATATCCAGAACATTATAAAGGAATACTTTAAAACAGTATATTTTATTAAATTAGAAAATCTGGAAGAAATGGGCAAATACCTAAATTCATTGGAACTACCAAAGTTATGCCCAGAAGACATCAGCAGCAACTTAAATATGCCCATAACAAATAAGGAATCTAGCAATACAAAGCCTCTGAGAAAAAAAGCCTCAAAAGCAGATTGGATGAAGCAGAAAATAGAATATCATACCTAAAAAAAAAAAAAAAAAAAAAAAAAAAATCAAAAAAAAAAAAAAAAAAAAAAAAAAAAAACACGAAGAAAAAAAACCCATGCCCAGATGGATTCATAGCAGAATTTCTCCAGTCCTTCAAAGAAGATTACAACCAATGCTGCTTAAATTAGTCAAAAATATAAAAACAAGAACTCTTAAACTCCTCTGCAAAGCCAGCATTACTCTAATACCCAAACCAGTAAAGACAAAACAAAAAGAAAACTATAGGTTCATACCCATGATGAATATAAATGCAAATTCTCAACAAAACCCTTGCAAATTGCATACAAACACATATCACAAAGATCACCCACCATGAATCGAGTTGGCTTTATTGCAGAGTTGCAGGAACGGTTCAGTATGCAACACAATAAACATAATAAATATAAATGGACTTAAGGAAAAAATACATAATCATTTCAATTTATACAGAAATGGCCTTTGACAAAATTCCAACATACATTCATAAAAGTCATAGGGGGGGCTGGAGAGATGGTTCAGTGGTTAAGAGCAGCGACTGCTCTTGCAGAGGACCTGGGTTCAATTCTCACCACCCACATAGCAGCTAAGAACCATCTTTGGCTCCAGTTCCAGGGGAATCCAACGCTCTCTTCTGACCTCTGTGGCATTGCATGACATGGGTGCACAGAACTGCATGCAGACAGTACACTCATACACATAAAAAATAATAAATAAATCTTTAAAAAAGTCATAGAGGGAATTGGACTGAAGGGAACATACCTCAACATAATTAAGGCTATATAAAAAAGCCCACAGTTGGCCAGGTGTGGTTGTACACACCTTTAATCCCAGCACTCGGGAGGCAGAGTCAAGCAGATCTCTCTGAGTTCAAGACCAGCCTGGTCTACATAGTGAGCTCCAGGCCTGCTGGGACTAAAGGGAGACCCTGTCTCAAAAAGAACAAAACAAAACAACAAAAAAAAGAGCCCACAGTCAGTGTCCTTCTAAATGGAGAAGAACTCAAAGTATTCCCATTAAAATCAGGAACCAGGGGCTGGGGAAACAGCTCAGCATTTAAGAGCACTGGCTCTTCTTGCAAGGCCCTATGTTCAGTTCTCTACACCCACAAGTGGCTAACAGCCATCTATAATACTAGTTCCAGGGGATCTAATGCCCTCTTCTGGCCTCCCCAGGCATTGTACACATGAGTGACCTTAGATACATATAGGTTACATATTCATACACATAAAAAGTTAAAAATTAAAAAAATCAGGAACTACACAGTGATCTCAACATCTATTCCTCTTTTTCTTGTCTCTTCGAGACAGGGTCTCCCTATAGCCCTAGCTGTCATGGAACTCACTCTGTAGAGCAGGTTGGCCTTGAACTCACAAAGATCCACCTGCCTCTGCCTCTACCTCCAAAGTGCTAGGATTAAAGGCGTGGGCCACCACGCCCGGCGATCTACTCCTTTTCTTTCTTTCTTTCTTTTTTTTTTTTTAACTAAGATCTACTCCTTTTCAACATAGCACTTGAAACTCTAGATAGACCAATAAGACACAAGAAGGAAATTAAAAGGGTACTAACTGGAAATGAAAAAAGCCAAATTACCCTATTTGTAGATGATATGATATTATACATAAGCGATTCCAAAATTCCACCAGAAATGAGCAATACTTTCAACAAAGTTGCAGGATGCAAAATCAATTTATGTAAGCCACTATATTTTCTGTATATCAGTAAGAAGCAATCAGAGAAAGAGTTCATGAAAATATTCCCATTCACAATAACAAAAAATTTAGGAATAAACCTAAGTAAAGACACTAAGATCTCTACAAGGACAAGTTTAAATCTTAGAAGAGATTGAAGAAGACACAAAGAGATGGAAAGAACTCCCTTGCTCATGGGTTTATAGAATCAATATTATGAAAATGACCATACTACTAAAAGTGATTTATAGATTCCATGCAATCCCAATCAAAATCTCTGTGACATTCTTCTCAAAAGTATAAAAACCATCCTAAAATTCATATGTAACCATAAAAAATCCTGAGCACAAAGAGCAATGTTAGGGAGATTATCATACCTTGTTTATAAGTATAGTTAGATATAAGATTATTACAGGTTTTCATCTTATCATGGGCATTAAATTTTTGTAAAAGCTAATGCTAAAAAGCATCAGAATAGAAAAAGTTATTTTCTTCCCCACAAAATTCTGTCCACTAATACTAGTTATTTAGAATACAAGAAAAAAGAAAGCTGCTGTTAAGGACATACCAGGCTGGAGTTAAAACATGGGGTGTTTTAACATACCAGGCTAGAGTTAAAACTTACAGAATGTCCATTAAAGTAATCAGCAATGCAGGTTAGAAACTGGAGCATGAGCCAGACATGGTGGCACACTCCTATAATCCTAGCCCTGGGAAGGATTGAGACAGGAAGGTTTCTGGGTGTTCAAGGCCACCCTGAGCTATATAGGAAGTTCCAGGTTAGCCTGGGCTACTGATGAGAATCCGTCTCAAAAAAGCAAAATAAGAAAAAAAAAAAGAAAAGAAGAAATCAGACAGTATGGTAAGAAGCTCTCTCTATATAGTTCCATGTATGCAGTGCAGAATTGCATGAACAGTATTTAATCCCCACCATATATTTTCAGGCCAATCACAAAAACTGCTATTCTTCAGAAATCCAGTTTTAGTACATGTTTCCTTTCATCCTGTACTTTTTTGAAGCCATATTGTGTAAAAATAATTTCTATAGCAAGAGTGGTCTTTATCACCCAGGCCTTAGAGTAAACAGCGTAGATGAGTAACTTAGCCTCAGTAGGTCAAGCATAGGCATGTCCTTTACAGAAAGGTATATCCAAGTAGCAGCAAAGTAGCTTATTGTTGATTTAAAAACAAATAGACTGCCAATTTAGTTTTTACAATTCACTTACTCTTTGTCAAAGTACAAACAAGGAGTGTTTCGCTTACAGCATTCCAGTTCTTTTCTAAAATACATTATATAACTGAAGAAAAATTTCTTTATAAGTAACTTGAATGTGAGCACTTATCCATTTAAATAGGTAAAATATTTCAGTAATGATGATGAAAAACATTGTTTACTTTGATCTTTAAAAATTTGGCACCTGGGGCTGGAGAGATGGCCTAGCGGTTAAGAGCGCCGACCGCTCTTACAGAGGACCCGGGTTCGATCCCCAGCACCCACATGGCGGCCAAGAACCGTCTGAAACTCCAATTCCAGGAGAACTCCAGTTCCAGGGGAATCCGAGACCCTCTTCTGACCTCCGCGGCATTGCACGACACGGGTGCACAGACTTGCATGCAGACAGTACATTCATACACATACAGAAATAAATAAAAATTAAAAAAAAAAATTTTGGCACCTAAACCAGACCTGGCAGCGTGTGCCTTTAATCCCAGCACTCAAGAGGCAGAGGCAGGTGGATCTCTGTGAGTTCAAGGCCAGCCTGGTCTACTTAGTAAGCTCCAGGCCAGCTTGGACTAAATGGAGAACCTGACTCAAAAAGACCAAAAAAAAAAAAAAATCTGGCACCTAGCCAGGAGTGATGGCACATGCTTTTAATCCCAGCACTTGGAAGGGAGAGGCAGGCAAGTCTCCATGAATTTGAAGCCAACTTGGTCTACAAAGCAAGTTCCAGGCCAGCTGGGGCTATGAGGAGACCCTGTCTTAAAAAGACAAAAGTTAAAAAATAAATAATACAGATCTGGCCCCCTCTTAACTTCTTAGTAACTTTTAATATTTTTAAATTGCTCTGAGATTTTTATAATACAGTAAGAAATTAGGATTTTTAAGTAGTCTTAATTTTTAAGTTAATTTTTATTGAGTTCATTTCATACAACATTTCTTAATCAAATTTAGACTCATTCCCCATCCGTGCCCACCCCTTACATCCCCCCACACCCCCGCCACCAGNAAAAAAAAAAAAAAAAAAAAAAAAAAAAAAAAAAAAAAACCCCATAATCATGATATTTTCAGGTAAATGGATGGAACTAGAAGCTAATATACAAAGTGAAGTAATAGATTTAGAACAACCAGAAGCATGTATTCTCTCTCATTTTTGGATCTTAACTCCAAACATTTGATGTGAGTATTTATCCTGATATAACTGCAGAAGCCATGAAAATTAAGTGTGTGTGTGTGTGTGTGTGTGTGTGTGTGTGTGTGTGTTTATAGCTGAAGGGTATATAATAAATAATACTCAGTACCAGACAGGGGAATTATCCCTTCAATTTAGTGGTCATGGTAGTTCAAGAGCCTCCAAAAATAACACGGATTACTGATACATCACTTGATTGCCTTCCAGACTTGAAGGTAAGACCGTATTGCTGAAGACAGGACATACTTCAGACACAGAACTTGGAACAGCTGTGCTAGAACTGACCTTCTCCCTGAATACTGGCTCTGACAGTATCAGAAGATACTGTGCAAACTGCCAAGGACGAAAACCAATGCAGGAGTCCATCTAGCTTGAAAGTCAATGAGCCCCAACAATGACTAGTCCAGCAGACAATCTCTACTGGTGCAGTACTGACACTCTCAGAGCTAATCCACAGCTCTCTGATTGAACTTAAGGCTGTCTCAATGGGAGGGAACTCATGTGTGGTACTGTAAGCATAGTCAAATACACATGGCTGGAGTGGTCATGGATCTTAGAGCAAAATCTACTTTTATTGTAACCCTACACCAACATAATTTCTTACCGTAAGATCCAGAGGTGGTTGTGACTACAAAGAAACAGCATTTTCTAGACAGCTGGGAAATATTCATATAAACTTAAGGCAATGGTAACAACATGTATAAGACCGATGCAAGATCAAATTAGACAAATTCCCAGTATAGGAATGGGGAAGTGGGTTAGGGTTAAGAAGCTGCAGCCTTAGCTGAGTAACTATTGCCAGCCTAGAACTACTAGGGGAACTGGGGGAGGGCAAGTTGCTTTTTTTAAGGGTATGATGTTAAATGTTATCCAGACTCCAGTGGATAGATGCATCCCGAAGGACATTTGGGGACATGAACTTACAGGCCTTAATATATATGACAGAGTATGTGAAAACTAGCCAAGGTGTATGAGAAGGTGCAGATAGGGGAGGGGGATCTAAATATGATCAAAACATATCATATGAAACCCACCAAAATTCAATTAAAAGTTATAAAAGAGTTAAGTCTTTTGAAGTTCCAATTTCCACTCTCAGTTTTAAAGTAACATGAGACTTAGAATCATATTTTTTTTCTAGATAATCAGCCTCGTATTCAGTGGTAAAACACTTTGACACATTCCCATGATATTTAACCCTTGTACCTAAACCCCCAAGGGATTTTAGGAGTTTATGAGAATGATTTGAAGTAAATCTGAATATTTTTATGTTTTAATCTAAAAATTCCTGAAGGCAAGACAAAAAAAAATCTAGAAATCCTTGAGTTGTGAACAGTAATAGATTAAAAGATAAAATTATTGAAAATGTATGAAGAAATAAAACAGGATTAAAATCCCAAATGGTGGTAGTAGTGGTGGTGGTGGTTCATGTGTGTGCATGTTTGTGTGTGCAGATGGTAAATTAGGCATGTTCTAGAGGTGTCATTTCAAGTCAGGAGGGAAGTACATGCTTCTGTAAGGAGTGAGCTAATATGGAAAGAGACAGGCTCGCTGCCTGGTCATCATACTGACTTTGAGAAACCATACCTGGGTGAGTGGCTCCCGATTATCAGCTCTGTGACCTTAGGTAAATAACTTAATCTGACTCTCTTTTCTTGCCTGTAAAAGGGAGCTAATATTAGTTTTTATTATTTGTGAAGATAAATTGAAATGACAATTGAAAACTGGTATTTAGCAAGTACTATGTAAATGTTAAATAATACTAATAGTTGTATTAAAAAAGACTGTATATATCCATGGCACTTTAACATTAGGCTAATTGCCTTGCCACAATATGGCTGCGACCATATTAATGCTACTCTTTCAGTAAGCTCACAATTGCCCTGCGTATAAATGTAAAGGCAAATACATTTTGATATTACTGTGTGACTTAATGTCAGAATAAAATTACTTTAACAACACTCTCATTAGCTCAGCCTGGAGATTTATTAATTTCCAGAAGTATATTTGAAAATTACTGCTTAGCATGTTATGCATTTTAATTTAGACTGAAATAATCTATTACAATGTTTTATTAAAACTTGTCTATTTATCTTTCAAGTAACTAGACAAAACCTTGACTTTGAGAAAATTAATTTGTGATTAATAATTTGATAACTTTCTCCACTATGTATTTTTTCAGTGCTCATAGGAATAGTAATACTCTACATATTATATTTTTTTGGAAATATATATTGAAATCTAAAGTCTGAACTTAGACTACTGTTTCATGCCTATATTACTAATCATAGAATGATTATATTACAATATTATAATAAATTTTTTTTGGTCTTTTTGAGACACGGTCTCTCTTTTAGTCCCAGCTGGCCTAGAAATCGCTTTGTAGAGCAGGCTGACCTTGAACTCACAGAGATCTGCCTGCCTCTGCCTCCCAAGTGCTGGGATTAAAGGTGTGCACCACCATGCCTAACTATAATAAATTATTTTAAATAAAAATTTTGGAATTAGTGTCTGTCTTATTACCATTAGTTGTAGTCTGTTCATTTTACAGATGACTGACCTAGGATGAAATAGAATTGGCTACTTGCTCATAGTTATATTGCTAAGTGGCAGATACAGTACGTGTTTCTTTCCTCCCCTCCCCTCCCTTCCTCCCTTCCTCCCTTCCTCCCTCCCTCCCTCCCTCCCTTCCTTCCTTTCTTCCTTCCTTCCTTCCCTCCTTCCCTCTCTCTCCTTGCCTCTCTACCTCCCTTCCTCCCTCTCTTCCTGTGTCCCTCCATTTTTCTTTCTGGATTCCTTTCTTTCTTTTTATACACTGAATTATTATTTGAAGAGCAGTGGATATCAAATAGTATTTATAGATTCTGTCAAGAACTTTTTACAAAGTATAGAAGGCATTCTTGTGGAAAGTAAGCAAAGAATAATGCAGTTTCCAAAATTCAATGAGTTACATGTGTGCAAAAACTCTTCAAGGAACTATTTTCTTTGTTCTTTGAATAAA
>VZQC01005101.1:212112-228718 GCA_009823505.1 Rhizomys pruinosus
ATTCTCTTGAATTTAATCTTCTAGGATTCCAGATCATATGTCTTCTTAGTCTTCACCCATCATGTACTTTTCATGATGCAAGAATGCAAATTTTATATATCTTTCAAAGAAAATGGTATAACTGTTTAATTGGAATATTTTAAGATTTTAGTTCTATTTTTGTTTTAGTCCTAGTCTTAATAAAAATTTCAATAATCATTTTACATTAAACATTAGATAATTAGATAATATTTCTTCATACATTAAACAACAATAACAGATGCTTAGTTATTCTAGATAATGACAAAAACAAACACCAGCAAATTCCAAATCATAATTTAATTATCAAAGTAAGTATTCAAGATGCTAATCTTTTATTATTGCTATAAAACTTCATAAATTTTATTGTCTTGTCTTCCTTGTCTTCCTGTATTATTTAAACACTCTCTTCTGGCCAGGCATGGTTGTACATGCCTGTAATTCCAGCACTGAGCACTTGGTGGGTGGGGAAGGAGAAAGGTGGATTTAAGGAGTGTCTGGATGCACACCTAGACCTTCACTAAAACGAAGAAGAAGAAGAAGAAGAAGAAGAAGAAGAAGAAGAAGAAGGAGGAGGAGGAGGAGGAGGAGGAGGAGGAGGAGGAGGAGAAAGAGGAGGAGGAGGAGGAGGAGGAGGAGGAGGAGGGAAAAAAGAGGAAAAGAAAAGAAAAAAATTCTGTTCACTTGGAATCCTGACAAACAAGATTAAAGAAAAGAATTTGTAGTAAGCAACATACACACACACACATGCACACACACATAATTTATGCTCTCATGATGTTTTAGTCTAGTAGAAGAAACCATGCTAGTAAAAGAATCATATAACAAACAAATATGTCTAAAATATTGAAACTGCTGTGATAGTCTTTTAGGGAAGCCTCTGTTAACATCAGCACGATGAATGTCATAGTCAAAAGGGGCATGAAGAGCTTCTCTGAGAGAGGGAGAATAGAATCTGTATGTGAAGTTTCTTGAAGACATTTCAGGCAGGTAGTTCAGGTCATAGAAACATCATGTCCAAGGACCCTGCAGTAGGAGGATGTGTGTGACCATCCACAGAACTTTTCTTTGAAAGGTGTACATCTCATTACATAATGAGTTATTTCTCTAAGCACAATGCAAACTCACTGAAAACCAATAAAGCACAATATAGCAGAATCAGACTTGCTCCAAAGAATGATTATTTTTAGCAGCAATACAGAAAGAAAAAAGACTTGGAAGGAACTATGGTGCCAGAAAACCAATGTGAGGGTCAGACATAACTGTTCAGAAGAGACAATCATACGGGGACAATAATGAGGGCTACACGGTTCACGATTTATGTGAAATGGTATCATTCACTGAAGCAGGAGGCATCTGAAGAGAATTTGAGTTAAGTGTCATGAGTATGGCATTGACCATGTCATATCAGGTAGAGTTGAAGAATAGACATCTCAACTATGCCAATGAGTAAGCCAGGATAGACTCTGGAACCATTGGAGCAGCAATTGTCATTGCTAAATGTCAGGAGACCTCATCAAGTGAACCCTGAATTGATTTGATTCAACGATGCAGAGATTTAGAAGGGATGTTTCCATGATCGAGTGCCCAGTTACATACAGGTGTGGAAGAGTCTTACCAGGGTTAAGAGAAATAAAGACAAATCGTAGGATGCAACTGACACCAAAAAGAGAAGAGAGAAAATGCATTTATGATGAGTCAGAGGTCATAGAAATTGGGGGAAAGGCCTTGATACATTTGTGTTTATATTAATAAGGAAAAGTTAAAGAAATTTCAAGTGGAAATGTATAGCCTATGTGATGATTACATGAGATGAGAGTTTAAGTATCTGAACTGGAGAAGGTTGATAAAGTTTACCAGGGAGGGCTGGCTTTCCTTAGAAAGTGGGCCGTATCCTCTTTCATAATTAAAGGCTAAAAAGAATGGACTGGGGAAGGGTAGGGAAGGGAGGTGGGAGTTGGTGTTAATATGAATCTCTTATTTTTCCTGTTCTCCATCTGATATCGGAAGACAGCATCTTTTGAAAGTTAGTGGCTGGTGGGAAGGCTAAACGTCTTGTGGTGGCCATATTTGAAAAGTCACTGTGAAAGGTAGAAAAATGAGTTGATGAAACTGATACATAAGAAAGGGAAGAATGAGGGAAGAGCCTTGATAACTCTAATTATACTTGTTGTTATTCAGGACAATTGAGGCCATTTGTCTGAAACAGTGTTCTTTGACCTTTTCTGTCTAGTTTAGTATATCTAGTAGAAGGAACATCACATAGCTCTCTGCCTGATATTTGCTGTTCTGGTGCCTCTGAAGGATGGAGTGAGCATTTCTCTAGGAATGGGACATAAACATGGTGACAATAAAGTAGACAAGTCCACATGTGCATGCATGTGTGTGCATGTGTGTGTGTGTGTAGAGATGTCTGGTTGGAAAGTTCATTGTGATTCTAATTTGCCTTTCCTAGGAAGGGTGCAATTTCTTCTGAGAATAAAATGCCAAATGTTGAAATCTAATGAGAATTTAGGAATATCTCTATAGATTCATGCAGGTAATTGCCATATTTATTAACATTTTAGTGAATACAAAATAATTTCTTCCTTGTACCCAAATAAATAATTGTCACAGGGACTGTTATTCTAAGTATTCATTTTATAATACTCAGAATTATTTATTATTAAAATCAGTACGAGGCCAGCGAGATGGTGCAGCAGATAAACTTGCTCATCACAAAGCTTAGTCCTACTCCAATCGCTTGGGACACATGTGTTGGAAGGACAGAGCTCCTGTAAATTACCCTCTGACCTTCACATGTGTGCCATAGCACATGTGTGCATGCATGTATAGACACACACACAAATAAATAAATGCCAACTTTTTAAATCAGTAGGTGGCCATTCCAATGTATAATCACATAAATGTGAGACTTCTGTATTGTTGGAGACAGCATCTCATGTAGCCCAGGATGACCTTGGGCTCAGCATGTAACTGAGGCTAATCTTTAACTCTTATTCTTCTTGTCCCCATTTTCTAAATGCTGGTATTAAGGTATGTGCCACCATACCTGGCTGAAACAATTACCAGTTATCAAAATATGCATGAACCTTTTAGAAATAGTCTATGAAGCTGATAGTAAATTCCTCCTTAGAGGTAATTTTCTGACTTTGAGTGAGTCTTTAATGCTTTGAATCACAAGGGTATCACATTACTGATCCACAGTGTTGCCCTGGCCTAAGAAAGTGAGCACAACTTCTTTTTTTTTTTTTTCTTTTCTTTTCAAGACAGGGTCTCCCTGTAGCCCCAGCTGTCCAGGAACTCACTCTGTAGACCAGGCTGACCTTGGACTCACAAAGATCCGCCTGCCTCTGCCTCCCAAGTGCTAGGATTAAAGGCGTGCACCACCACGTCCAGCTATCATGGAGCTTAACTGAACCATAGGGAGTGCTTATTCATCGCTAAGATCAAGATAAATGAGTCATTCCATGATAATGATATTAAATAGTTACATTTCTTTACAAATAAATTAACTAAAGCTCAGAAAAAACAGAAATGAACAGTTAAGGTTTCCAGGTCAGACTTTCGAAAAGATTGAATCCCATCCTGTTAAAAAAATGAGCTTGAAACAAGAATAGCTATTTTCAGAAGTCATCTTCATAGAACTTAAGTTTAATACTTTTCAGTAAACAATTCATGTACTTATATTGCCTTGTAGCAATGTGAAGAGTCCAATTTTTAATAGCAATATTTCAGGGCCAGGGAGATGGTTTGGTGGGTAAAGTGCTTTCTCCATAAGCACGAAGATATGACCTTGGTTCCCAGAAACCACATAAAAGAGGCAGACTTGGTGCATACTTAAATTCCTAGTGCTCTGGAGGTAGAAATAAGGAGACCCTGAGGGCTCACAGCCAGCCTAGCCTGACTGCTAAACTCTAGGCCAGTGAGACTCTATCTCAAAGTAAAATGAAAAATGCCTGAAGAGCAATGCCTGAGCTTCTCCACTGACACAAACACCAACACACTACACAGACACCTGGACAAATGTGTCCATCCCTACATACACAGCCATGCACACACACAGAAAAGAAAATTTCAAGTTCTGTCTTACAAGCAGTACTCGTGACGTCCTGCAATGTGTATCTATTACAGGATTAATGATATGTTATAAAACAGTACAGTGTTATGAGCAAAAAATTTGGAGTAAGAAAAATGTAACCTCAGTACTGCCTTCTGCATATATGAGATATGAAAAGGCAGCTCCAACTTTTTAAGGTTTTAAGTTTTACTACCTTTTTTTTTTTTTTTTTTTTGCGGTTCTCAGCCTCAGCCTTTAACGGCTGCGCTATCCCTCCAGCCCTTAAGTTTTACTACCTTTGAAATGAAGGAGGAACCATATAGTTTATAACTCACTGTAGGGGTTAATTTAAAAAGTTATCACAGTACTGAGTATCTGGCCAAACAACAAGGAGACATGGGCCCTGGTGTATATACACAGACACCATTGTTTAACTTCGCCTGGAATATGTAAGAGCTTTAGTACTTTAAAGACTTACACAATTTAAGTTGGGTTAGCATTCCACTTGCCTAGAAAAACATTCAGCAAATAATTTACTTATGCTTATATTTGTCTAGAAGGGGCTACTCAGAGCTTTAATTCCAGCCACACATCATGATTTCAAATGAGATGTGTAGATACTTAAATATGTATTCTCATAGCACAGAATTTAAAGGTAAAGCCTTTATTCTATGTTTTGTGTGTAATTCTTTAATGTGTCTGAAATAAGTAAATACCATGTGCTTCTGTGACAACTATCACCAAGAACCCAAAGAAACACATACTGAGTAAAAGAAATAAGACTTTAAGAATTATCTGTCTGTCTCCACAATCACTGATCATTCATGGAATGTTTCTGAAGTTTATACACAACAGAACCATGTTAGAAGATTTTGGCATATGACATTATAACCTTAAGGTGTGAGAGCTCTAATAACCCTAATAAGTTTAGAGCCTCAAATATAAATATTTATGTCAAGAAATTTAAAGCAAGGATAATGTCAGTAGAAGTTTTAAAATAGCCTACCTAACAATAATGACTATCTTGGAAACATTTTGTTAAAATTCTTCGAGTAAGTTTTTGCTTTGCTGTTCTGTTAACCATAGCTTTAATAAAATAACTAAAGGAAAAAGAAAAGACAACTTCTTCATGTATATCTGTGTCTGAAGTATTCTTTACTGATTCCACATGCACTGATAGAATAAAGAAGATAATTTGTTTGACTCTGTTGGGGCAAGATTTACAGTAAGAAATGTAAAATTCACATATAGCATGTCTATAAGAAGTCTCTGAAGTGTTTTCAGTTTATATAAAAAGACTTAAGATGTTGCCTGAGGCATCTTTTTTCTCCCTGAAGGCAGTCTGAAGTGCCACAAATCAAATTGTTTTTTGCACTATTAATGTATTTCTTTCTCTTTTTCAATTCTTCAGAGAGCCGACATAGGGATTTCTGCTTTAACCATCACTCCAGACCGTGAGAATGTTGTGGATTTTACAACACGTTACATGGACTACTCAGTGGGGGTTCTGCTTCGAAGGGCTGAAAAGACTGTAGACATGTTTGCCTGTCTTGCACCATTTGATCTATCTCTATGGGCCTGCATTGCCGGCACAGTCCTTCTGGTGGGTCTACTGGTCTACCTCTTGAACTGGCTTAATCCCCCGAGATTACAGATGGGATCAATGGCATCTACTACACTCTACAATTCCATGTGGTTCGTGTATGGGTCCTTTGTACAACAAGGTAAGGAGAGAGTATATTTTATTATAAATAAAAGAAGAAAGTAATGTTTCAAATGCCACACGTTCACATAGGATGAGTCTATGTCTGACATCAGTAAGAGTTCTAAAAGATCCTCACCACAATGCTCAGCAGAGGATATTTCCCACTATCTCCTAGTGGATCTCAGATATAGCAGACTTCCAGAAATAATGGCTGCTTGTCCTTTGATGTAAGTTCAGTGTCATCAACAAAGGCAAAGTGAATGTCAGATGTAAGATTCACAAGATATCTCAAGATCATATTTTCCTTCCCAAACTGTGGCTTCCTGAGCAAAAACTTTCCTGGGATAAAACTACGTACCGCTGAAAAAAGTACTGTTTAATTATTTACATGTAAGAGACATTAGAACTCATTCTTTTTTGAAAGATATTGCCTCTTTTGCAAACAGTCTAAAGATTTTGGTTAATTTAAGGCGTTGATAAGAAATTTAATGATTCATGTTTCCTTTTAATAAATAATCTTTACCAATGAGTTAACTTACAACCCTATATATCCCAAAGAATGCTTTTTCTTTGTTCTCCATATCTAGTCTGGCCTCTTCTTCAAAAAAATCTCTAATTAATTATGTGGTTCTCGTTGTTTCAGAATAATGTATCATTTGCTTGGTATGTTTGCGTCTGTTGTTGCATTGTAGAGAATGGTATAATGGGGACTGATAGTATGGCAAACCCAACGCAGGTGTTGAGAAGAAATATTTTCCCATAGAAACACATGACTCAATAACCTTGTTTATTCCCACTTCCTGCTGGCCTTCCATTAAACTTCATTCTTTCCATTCTCATTAAGGAAACCAAGGTTGGTCTAGACTCCTCATCTCCATTTCCTAGCTTCTAATGTTTCCTTTAAACATTTGTAAGCATTCTTTTTTTCTCTTTCTTTATGTTTTATAGGCTCTTACAGCTATTAAATATAAATATAGCTGTACATGAACTAATTTTATTTCAGTAAATATTTAATATATACTTTAAGTAGAACTTTGCTATGTATTTAATCTACAATTCTGAATAAGAATCATATTGTCATTACTGAGCAAAGATTCTAACTGGAAATAAACCTGCCAATAATGATTACAACTGTGGGTAGGAAGTTCTGTGATATGGGGAAATCATAGGTCATTAGAGATGGTAAAGGCAGGGGAGGCTAGTGTGTCTTACTTTGCCAAGGAGGACTTTTATATTTACTATTATATAAACATGGAATTAAAATATGCAAAGACCTTAGAGAAAAAGTAGAATAGAGGAAAGGACATTAGACACTTAGATAGAACCGCACCAAAAAAAAAAAAAAAATGAGAAAAAAGTCAAGAAAGACTATGCATAGAGAAATTCACAAAAATAAGATTGGAGATAAATTTAGTATTAGGAGTTTGAACTGATCTCCGGGACATAGTCAGCTATTTGTAGGTATACTGGTAAACACATATTCAAATAGTCTTACCATACTATATAGAACAGATTGAAAAGAAGACAGTATCATAGAGGATACAGATTAGAAAACTAATATGACTGAGTAGAGAGTAAGTATGAAGTGGCATCATTTGGGAATAGAGACAGGTGGTATTGATTAAATGGAACCACAAGAACTTGAATAAGTCATAGTGGATAGTAAAAAAGAAAAAGGAGACAAAGTTTTACCCTAATTATATCCACATTTTATATTATAATATTGTTTATTAGGTATTAATGTCATTTAATGAAATAAAGACTACAGAAAAGACAGACACAATGTAAACTTATTATGAAAAGTTCCAGAGGCAATATTGCATTATGCTGCATGGCTGAATGGCTTAACATATCACAGGCAAAGAGCAAAGAAGAGGCATTTGGGCTAAGTGTGTATGAGAAGATTGTGGTATGTAGCTAATAACTGAAGCCATGCAAGTGAAGGGGTTTCTTTGGAGTGGATTTCCCAGTTTTATACCCCTTACTGAGGATAACTGGAACAGAAATGGCAAAGACAAAGCTCTAAAGAAAGGGAAAGCCCAAAGCTTTCTCAACAGCAGCCAACAGTGTCATACGAGATGCAAGGAAAAATCAAGAGTGTGTAGTGGCATCCACACCTTGTATGAATTCCTAAAGGAATTGGGCTGGGTAGGCTGTTTTACTCACATTTTAGAATCAAATCAAGTCAAGGATATAAAGTTCATTGAATTGATTGATAAACTTGTTATTGAAACAAAGGTTTGTCTCTGTTACATGATGTCTGAGGCTGAGGCTATATGAAGGCTTGTTCATGCTACTCATCATCTCAACCTCCATGGTTGATTTTGGCTAGGCCTTGGTCCTCAGGCTTATGTCTGTGTGGGATTTGACATGTATCAAGGTTATTCATAGATTAACACCTGAGCCAAAGGGTTTTTTTGTTGTTGTTTTTAATGAAACAGTAAAGAACAAATCACAGGGATGTCTCCTTGGGTTCCAGAATGTAAAAGTTTGTGCAGGAGCAAAGCTGATCAGTGTGCGGAGAAGCTGGAGGACTAGATGAGGATTTATGGGTTAGATGGAAGGGGAAGAAAATGAGCCATATATCAAAGCTGCTTGTCAACATGAGAGGGGAAGGCTAGCTAGGCTGGTGATAGACATCCACAGTGATGAGAAGGAGGGAGGCATGGCTGGATGTAACTGTGTTCATCCCACCTCTTCTCTTTTCTCCCAAGCTGTGTGTGCATAGTTTCAACAATGACCAAATATGCTGGTGACTCTCCTTAACTTCTCAGTAGCCACTGGCTGTGGTGGTGCTGATCTTTAGTCACAGCAATCGGGAGGCATAGGTAAGTAGATCTCTGCCTGGTCTATATGGTCTATATTGAGAGTTCCAAGCCAGCCAGGGCTTCATAGTGAGACCCTGTATCAAAAACAAAAAAAAAAAAAAAAAAAACAAATAACCCCTCCAAACATAAAACAACACACAAAACTCATCCAGAGCTGCTATTAAAGATTTGAGCTCTTCGTGGTGTAGCTGATATTTGAGCACCTGACTGGTGCCCGGGGCTCATTTCTCGTCTCCTAACACTGACACATCACTGTAAGTTGTCCAGTTACTTTAAACCATTTTAGTCCCTTCAATGAATGGGAAGGTTGGCTTCTCTCTGCTTTTACTTCTGCCTCTCCAAATTCTGAAAGTTTTATGCCAACCTGTGCACTCTTCAATCCCGTCATCTGCCATCTATATTCCTAGGCAAATTCTTGCTGGTCCTCCAATTCTTTCCTTGCTCTCACTGTGTTCAAGAAACTGTTGCTAGGATAAGCACTATCTTCTACTATTCTTAACACTTATTCCTTGT
The DNA here is from genome assembly GCA_009823505.1 of Rhizomys pruinosus. NCBI lineage: Eukaryota > Metazoa > Chordata > Mammalia > Rodentia > Spalacidae > Rhizomys > Rhizomys pruinosus. The sequence goes on from VZQC01005101.1 coordinate 221,237, forward strand.
AGTACTTAAAAACAAAGTGCAATTATTTTTCTTCTTAATTTATCTTCATCTGACTTTCTCTTTGTTTTGGTCTTATTGAGACAGGATCTTCCTATAGCCTTAGCTGTTCACTTTGTAGACCAGGCTGGCCTTGAACTCACAGAGATCCGCCTGCCTCTGCCTCCCTAGTGCTGAGATTAAAGATGTGTGCCACCATACCTGGCTTTCATCTAAGTTTTTAAAGTGCAGACCAGTATTCAATTTACTTCACATGTCCTTTTGCATAAAATTCAGTGTCTTTTACATGTGAGGTGCTTAGTAAATGTGGACTGAAAAAGTTAATGGCCGAATGAATGCTAAATATTTAAATGACCCAACCACAGAGTTAACAGTAATACTATGCTTATTAAATTATAATTTGAAATAAAGTGTTTACCTAAATTGTTCCCCACTTACAACTCTGCAAATCAAAGACATTTCATGTAATGTGTGTAATATAGCCACTGTGTTCATTTTGAAAGCAACTAAGTGGAGAGACTTCTAAATAAGTGCTCCTATGTTTGTAGACTTATTTTTGAGAATTTCGACCAGAGTACAGTTTGGCTTTCTGAATTCTTTTTGCAGGTGACAAAAAAAAAATCAGTAAGTTTTGGAGCACACAGAACAAATGTTAAACAGAGCCTCACATATGGTTAGCGTGCTGTACTGGCTTTCTAAAGATGCAGCAGATATCAATAGTTATAAATACATTAAATGCTTTCTATTCCAACTGCTCTCTTAAATATGTTGTGCAGCCTATAAGTTGACTGTACATTAATACAAATTCATAATGATGGCTAATGCTGAACTATGTTAAATTAACTAATTTTCTTTGAGAAGCTGCTGTCTGTTCAGTGGTTACCAATGAAAAGGTGAATCTATTAAAAGATACCAAAGGCATTGTTGTGCTCTGATTAAAAATAAATTAAGAAAAGGTTCATAAACCCTATGAAAAAGGGAATCAATAAGGACAGTGTCCATGCAGAGACGATAGAGTTGGAGTTGGTGAAAATTTCTAATAAAAAGTGGCTCTTAACAGGAAGTGCAGCTGTTATTTCAAAATTAAATCTTTATTGAGACACTGTACCAGAATGTACAGGGATACAGAGGCATTTCTTTGTTAGACAGATTTCAAAAAAAGAGTTTGGGGACAGCTAAAAGCAAAAAAATGTTAAATACAACTGAGTTGTTTAGTAATCCTTGTTTTTCTAAAAAAATTAGTGATTTCAAAAACATTCTGGAAAAACAGCTTAAGGAATTCAACTGTGTGAAAGCAATATGGTACATGCAAAAGATAAGCTCAGTACATCTGTGTGGCTACAACATCAGAGCTAGTGAATTAGGCTGTTAAATTTAAGAATGAGAGGCCAATATTATGTTTTGCTGTCATTTTATACCCTTCTTTGCCTTCCAGTGTACACGCATCTTCTTGATATTAGAATACCTAAAAACATTAGAGTTTGGGTTTCAAAGACTGCTTATATTTAGTTTATCAGATGTGACCCTGTCATCAAAGCCATCTGGGGCCTCATCCACTTCACAAATGTGATTTCATGTAATTCATTTGCTGTGTATAAACAAAAGACAAAGAGAAATCTTGAGTTACTTTCCAATGGTTTTGTTTGATACCATGGCCTATATGTTTATATCCATCAATATATCTATTAGCCAGCATTCACTAAATACCAACAATGTCCCAGGAATAATAACACCAGATGACGAACAAAGAGTGTTTGGGATCTGTTCGTCTCATGCTTGCCCTAGGTGTCTGCATATGTTGATAAACAAGAAGGACATAATATTTCTAAGAGTGTTCCATGCCATGTCTTAGATAAATAAACCACTTCTGATGAGAAAAGCAGATAAAGTTACTAAAAACAGCAAAGCAGGAACATGCCTTTGATAGTCTTCTTAAGCACCAAATGGTTCTGCAAATGGTAGCACTGGATAAAAGCCGTCCCTGTAGGAATGGTAGCAAAGTTAAAAATAACTCAATGCATCCTCATAGGAGTTAACATGAGAGGCATCCACTGGCTTTTAAATCTCAGGATAATTTCTGAAGACAGTAAAGTTCTTCCCACTGCCAGATGGATTACGTTGTCGTAAAGAATCACAACTTTCTCATTTTCACAAAAGAGACATTGTTCTCTACTGAGTTAGGCAGCAGAAGAGGCTGCTGATGAGAGATGATCTTTCCGTTTAAAATTTTAGATGAGAATAGAAGTCAGATGACCCCTGTTTTAATAGCAAGAACACAAAGTTTACCAATGTCCAATTCATGAACACCCCTGCCCCCCCAAGGACTGGAGCCTTCGAACCCAATGGCTAAAGTTATTTCTTTGTAATGTTATCTGGTGTTTCACATTCAATTTGAATAAAACAGAACATGATATTTCCTAGCAGAGTTGTTCACTGACTCTAATGAACACAGGGAGATGAAAGTAATTCCCAGTGACAAGTTAACTGGGCTACAAAGACAAATTTCTTTGCACATTCTGTTCTTACAGAGAGTAACTCAAAAAGCTCTCTGCAATTTTTATTTATGTTCAAACAACATCTCTGTTGTTGTTCATTATGATTGGCAGTCCTTAGCAAAGAGAATGCCAAGTATTCTGAGAGGTGCCATATGTACTCCAGAATCTCCCTTCAGAACGTGACAAGGTACTCACGGTCTTTCCGTTAACACCAGAGTTCTCCACTAAACCAAAGAAAATAGTCTTTTGTGCTGAAAGAGAGTTCAAATTCTAACAATGATGAGTGAGCGATATGAGTGGCTAGAACAATCCACGATGCTAAGATGTGAGCACACTGGTTTACATTACTAGTGAATTTTAATGAGCCAGGCGATTATCCCATGAACTACAAGCATGCAGTCTGCTCTTGGAAATCATTTCTGTTAATGCCAATAATTCATAATTTAAGCCAGAAAATCCTTTCTCATACTTAACAGGGCTTTTGAATGGCTAAAAGTAACAAAAGAACACAAGGGACAAATTAGACCCTACTTATAAAGTAAGAACTGATATAAACAACTTTCCTGACTCCTTTAAATTACCTATGAGGGCAATCCGTAATGAAAAATATTATTTAACTATTTAACATAAGAAATGAGTGGTTTCTCAAGAAATGTTTAACCAATTGTAAGGTGATTTTAAGAAAGATATCTTTAGTGGTCAACGTGCAGAGAATAAGAGATTATAGAGGATTTTTTTTTCTAAAAGAAAATTCTCCAATTCAAGTGATATGTGTATGTATGTATATACTATGCATATATATATATATATATATATATAATTTACTGTAATAGCTAATACAAGTTTGAGAGACCAACAAGCAAATAACCGTGAAATAAAATTCTGATGAAGACTCAGAAAAAAGATGCAGGACAGTATGAAGGCAGAGTGTCATAACTCTTGAGATGGCGTGTGGGGGCATGCGAAAGGGCATAGTGGTGTGTAGATTTTGATCTTGAGAATGATTGCTATGACCTATGGTAAAAGTTTTAGTTAGTAACAATAAACATACAAAACCATTTCAAAAGAGATTTAGAGACTCACGTCCTGACATGACCATTACCGTGCATAGGCCCCCTCTCGCTCTCAAGGCTCAGGGATCACTATAAAAGAGGGGGCAGGAGAGGTGGCCTAGCAGTTAGGAGTGCCGACCGCTCTTAAAGAGGACCCGGGTTCGATCCCCAGCACCCACATGGCGGCCGAGAACCGTCTGAAACTCCAATTCCAGGAGAACTCCAGTTCCAGGGGAATCCGAGACCCTCTTCTGACCTCCGCGGCATTGCACGACACGGGTGCACAAACCTGCATGCAGACAGTACATTGATACATATACAGAAATAAATAAAATTTAAAAAAAAAAAAAAAAGAGGGGGCAGACAAAGGAGTCAGAGATGTTGGGTGAGTACAGAGAAACTGTGTTGACCAACACAGCAGGGAAGCTGCACACATGAACCAACAGCAGTTTTGACAGCATGCACAAGACCTGTGCAAGCCCAAGTCAGACAAAAATGCAGCGTGGAGATGCGAGGCGGCCAGGAATTTCTAGCTGTAGCCGAGGAACTGTGGGCAACTGATAGATGCTGGGAGATGAAATTGGTTTTCTTTAAGGGTGTGATGTCTGACATTTTGACGAGACTTTAAGGTATGGACCTACATCGGAGAGTATTGGGAAATACAAATTAAACTAGGTAAGCCTTAAAAAGTATTACTAGAGAGCATGAAGTCACAGGGGTGGGGTCATAAGGTGGAGGTGGGATAGTGAAAGGGGGGGGTCTGATTACGATCAAAACACACTGTATGAAATTCTGGAAGAATCAATAAAATATATTTTAAAAAAGAAATATAGCTTTCAAAGTTTAAGTTTAATGAAAGAAAGAGCACATGTCACCTGTCACTTAACAGTGCTTTGCCTAGCATATAAATTGTCTTAAATTTTTACACAGTCCTATGACAATTCCCTTCAGCATAAGAATTAAGAATAAGAACAGATACTGCCAAGATAAATTTATGACAGCGATGATTTAAGATTGATTAAAGTTAGAGAACTGGGCTAAAGGGACTGTGGATGCTGATACACAGCATCGGTTCAGAATATAAATTTGGAAATTCAATTTTTGATTGAAATGTATAAAACCTGCCAATTTTTCTCTCTTATCTATGAATATGTCTTTAGATTTATAATACCTAGGCTGTAGTCCTCAAAGTATTAGAAACTGGCCACAGTCTTCAAAGAGCTAATCAGATGTTTAAAAATCTAAGACTGAAATTTTAGCCTAGCTCAGCACTGCATCCTTAGAGTCTAACTGTAATGGACCTGGGACTCTATTAAGGATGTCCACCACCAATTTATAAAGCAGATAGATGATAATGACCTTGAGACATTTAGATGATAATGACCTTGAGACATTTATTTAATACAGTAGAATATAGGACAAATTTGAATTTTTTACAATCATAAGGCAGAAATAAGTCTAATATATAGTAGGAAGTATAAATTCACATTATCTATCTATCTATCTATCTATCTATCTATCTATCTATCCATCCATGTCTGGTATCTGTAAACTATATGCTTTATAGAAAGTTGTGTTTCTTGATGTGTACTCATGTATGAGAAAATTTAACAGGAGACTGATCATGATGCCTATTTCTATACTGTAGACACATAAAATTGTTCCCCAAATTGTGGCCAAGGCCAACATTTACAGATTCTCTCTATGTTTACAACTCTGTCTCCACATATAAATTAACAATCCATTTGGGATTACTGTGCAGCTAGTTCTGTCTGCTTCCATTGATATTCATATCCATTGTCTAGACTCAACTTCAGCATATCTTAAAAGTATTTCTTCTGCTTTTCTTAATTTAAATCTTCCTTCAGGAAACATCTACTTAGATATTAAATGCATCTTATTTTTCTGGTCACAAAAGGTGAATAAAACAGCATGGTGTCTATCTTCATGGAGTTAAAACACATGGTGCCCCCATGAAAATATAAGGATTGTGCTTCCGACAGCCCAAGACACAGGAGCATCAAATTTATAGTAACATTGCTATTGGCACATTGCAGTTGGGTTAATTACAAAATCAGGACCTGTCAAAGAAGGAGAAGTGCATAGAGCATGGACCAGTGTTTTGCCTACTGATAGTGGAAGAAATGAGATGCTCAATAACTTGCTTGATCTTTGCTTCATGGTCAATAACATGTAATACTGTAGCATATTACAGCTTTGCTTTAGGTATCAAATTATGTGTCCATGACAGATAACTACTCAAACTTCTACCTTATATATTTGCCTATCCTTGAGAGAGAACACAGTTTTAAATGTTTTACTCTTACTAGATATTACAATGGACAATTTCTTCATATATATATATATATGCCTCAGTCCCCCAAAAAATGATCCACTTCATTAGGTTTCTTTTTTTTTTTTTTTTTTTTTTTATTTCTGTATGTGTATGAGTGTACTGTATACATGTAGGCCTGTGCACCCGTGCCGTGCAATGCCGCGGAGGTCAGAAGAGGGCGTCGGACTCCCCTGGAACTGGAGTTCTCCTGGAACTGGAGCTTCAGACGGTTCTCAGCCACCATGTGGGTGCCGGGGATCGAACCCGGGTCCTCTGCAAGAGCCGTCGGCACTCCCAACCGCTAGGCCATCTCCCCAGCCCCCCCCATTAGGTTTCTTAAGACAACATGCTGCACCCTTGGACATGAAGCATGCAGGGAACTGATCATGTCATAAAATAGGCACTCAGTGCTAGAATTTTAATTCTCTCACTTTCTTTACAGACCACAATAAGACATGGTTGAAGTATATAATGCTTTATATAATCATCACCCCCCCCCCGAAAATAAGCAGTATGTTAAAGAAAGATGTCACAATTAAGTACAAGGAAATATGTTGGAAAAACTGGTGTAGTTAACAAAAATGATTATAATACAAAGCATATACCAATACAGTCACATTAACCTTGTGTTAATTCCACTAAACATGGAGAATTTCGAAGCCTACATCTCTACATATGAACATTATCAGCATTTATTTATGTTGGCTTTTTGTTGCTTTGATGAAATATCTAAGGCAGAATAACTATGCAGGGAACAGAGATTTTTTTTAATTTAAATTTAATTTAATTTAATTTTTTTAGTCAGGCAATTTTAAAATTTACTTATTTATTTTTATTTTTTTATCAAATCTAGACCCGTGTCCCCCCCATTCCCCCACCACCAGAGCTCATACATTCTGCCAAACATACTTTTCATCTCTTTCTCAGTCTTTCTCAATATTCTCCATGAGGAAGTTGACTGTTTTGAGCAGAAGTTCACTGTTTCAGTCAGTTCTTCGATGCAGTCCTTTCTGTTGTTGTTGTTCTTGTTGTTGTTGTTGTTTCCAATATGCATCACTCCCAACTGCTTTGGACAAAAGCTCAAGGGGCCATGCAAAGAAATACTTACAACTGGGTAATTGGCACTAGCATCCACAGATGAGGGATACCATTCGTCGTTTGTTTTTCTGGGGCTGTGTTATTCACTCAGCATGATATCCTCTAGCTCCAGCCATTTTCCTGCAAAGCTCATGAAGTCGTCTTTCTTTACTGCTGCATAGAACTCCATTGTGTAGATGTACCGCATTTTCTCTATCCACTCATCAGTTGAGGGGCATTTGGGCTGGTTCCAGCTCCTTGCTATTGTGAAGAGAGCTGAAATAAACATGGCCGTGCATGTATCTCTGCGGTGGGGTGAGTCTTGAGGGTACATGCCTAAGAGTGGTATGGCTGGGTCGGGTGGCAAGTTCATTCCAAGACTTCCAAGGGTTCTCCACCCTGCTTTCCATAGTGGCTGTACGAGTTTACATTCCCACCAGTAATGGATGAGTGTTCCCCTTTCCCCACAACCTATCCAGCACTTGGTATCATTTGTTTTCTTGATCCTAGCCAGTCTTACTGGAGT
>VZQC01005101.1:232998-369652 GCA_009823505.1 Rhizomys pruinosus
CATACCTATAGGGTGGAATCAAGGCACAGATTTCATCAAGTTCACCCATGCTATTTTGGGTTACTGTATGTGATTAACTTGGGAAACAAAGTTTATTTTTGAGTTAAAGCATCCTATAGGTGAAAGAGATTGCTACCAGGTGATACTATATGACAGCAAAATTATAGAGAACATTTGTTTATACCCATCCCAAAGTAATTGTTATACAGATCTTAGTTAAAGCTAATGTGGACAAGAGCAATTTATACCACAAATTAACTCAGATGCATTACCTTTTTTATCAGCCTTCAAACCAATGTTGTCCAATATGCACATATTTACTTTTAATAAGTCCTAAAACACCATGTATCCTGTAGACAGAGTCTGGGCAAAACTGGATACTTGTTGAACTCACGTCAATTAAACATGCACCAATCGAATATATATAGGTATTTAAACAGTACTAATTATTTGGTAAGTTACTTTGGTATAGACACAGATGTTTGGATGGTATGCTAATCCATGAATTACAGTTTTTCTGTAAAAAATGACAAGGTCTTACTGTGGCTTATAACATCTTCTAACCACTAGAGGATGTAAGTTTGTGGCATCACCATGAATTATTTCTCCAAGGAGAGAGCTAATAGCGAATTAGATTTGGGATATACAGACATGTGGCTGCCACTGCTGCACAGTATTTCCAGGCAGGTGAGGTGTAGCAGATGCTGATGGAGAAGTCTTGCTTGACTCAAGGGGACCAATATTTGCTTTATTGGTTTAGTGGCCTTTGGTAACACTCTCTGGCATTCCAGAGACCAACTGTACACTTGCAAGTGCGGTCTCAATACATCTTCCCCATGCTTGCATCAGGTCTTCAACAGCAGGGCCTTAACTCCTCTCTTCTTGCAGGTATCCCAGTTTACAGGCAAGAAGCCTTTACCTTTTAGGGGGCACTTGGATCCACTGGCCAACATCTCCTTGGCAGAATAATCCATTGCTGATATCAGAGCTCTCCTGTATTAATATATTTTGCTTAATTGCACAGCTTTAAAAGACTTTAGTATTATATTTGGCTCTGAATAGAGAATAATCCTTTTCACAGTTCCTATGTCTATTAGTCAATTAAAGAAAGCAGTTATACCAGTTTTATAAGAGATTATCTTTATAACAGTCAGCTCTAATTTACAGTTAGAGAATGACTTCATTACCATCGTGTTTTTCTTTGTTCTATGAAAAGGAGGTAAGAAAGTCTCTCATATTAAAACTTTGCGGCACCTGGAAGGTAAGGTTCATTAGGACTCATTATGAACAGTTGTTACAAACAGGATGCACAGAGATGGTTGATGCCTGTAGCCGTTTGAGGCTTTCCTTCCTTTTAATGTTTAGGTGGGCCAACTCCTCTGCTGGCATTTCTTGGTACACCTTGCACAATGCAAAGCTGTATCTTTTCTTTCTCAGCCATTAAGTTGGCGACGTTTTGACCTGTGGGAACATACAAATTAAAATCACCTTTGAAATTACTCCATTAATTACAACAATCTAAAAATACAATGAATTATGTTATAAAATTATTGAAAAGGAACAAAACACTTTTAGCTGCCTTTCCAAAAATTGTTTTAGATTTCTTTTTTACTTAGAACAAATGAAGAGCTTTTGATGGTATTCTATTGTGACTTGGATCCTTTTACGTGCTCTTCTAGTGTCTTCTTTCTTTGACGATCCAAAGCAGTTTCATCATCTTAGCAGGGACTGCCTGCAGGCAGCACATGTCTGCACTACTGTTGCAGTGCTGAAAGGGTTAAGGCCATTTACTCTTCAGTCCTTTGCCTTATATCACCACCCAAGTACTGTTCTAATGCTCTGGAAACACATTTCCTGGAGTGTGGCACCACTTAATAAATCACTCCATCTTGTTTATCTTTCTCTTGACATATATCTAGCAGCAGGAACCATTATCCAGTGACAGTGCTAAGTTCTATTGACATTTTCTCTTAATTAACTACACCACTGGCAAAAATTTTTACATTGGGAGTAAGTGTTCTTTCTTTATTGCTATCTTGTATAGGGGAAATGTTAAATTTATTGCACATTCATTGCCACTCGGATTTTTAAATAAGTGAAATGTCTTTGTTACTTGCCTCAAGACTGGTTTATTTTGTTGAGTTAACAACAAATGATTCGTATTTCCATCAGTTTCGTATATTCATTAGGCAACTTAATGATTATATGAGAGCCCAAAATATGTATCTGGATTTATCTGTGATACTTATCCCTTCTGTCCACTCTATAATATTCATGTTCGCATTCATAATTGAGAGAAACATTTCATTTCAGATGAATCATATTTGGTATGTCTTAGAAGGCAGTGTTTGGGTTCCACTGTGAAGATCATTCTTTATGTAATGTTTGTAGTCCCTAACAAACCAAGCATGACTGAAGTACTTGAGGTGTTCCCTTCATAAGGAAACAGGGATTTATTCCCCAATGGAATGCATATTCCAGTAAAGCGAGGTCAGTAATAAGCAATAAGCATGCTCAATAAATCAGTACCCCATAGTTCAAATGCTTCAGGAAAACAGTTCAGAGTGAGGGGACTTGAAATCTTGTGTGGTTCAGTTTCACTTTTCATTAAAGCAAGGCCTCTTTGAGAATTTGATATTGGACAAAATGCTGAAGTATAGGTAGACCTACACCAAGTAGAGGTGTGAAGAAGAGTGCTGAGGCAGAAGGACTCACAGACACGAAGGACCGGCTCAGCAAGCCAGAATAGTCTTAGGGAGGGGAGGTCCAGGCGTTCAGATGGAATCAGTCCTGCTAGTGTTTGGCTTACACTGTGGCAAACATAGTCACTGAAGTTTTTTAAGCAGGAATGATGTGACGAAAATTCAGACAAAAACATAATTATAAGACAAAGCATTAATGAACAAACTTTGTCCCTTCTGCTTAGAAGTCCCCCAGACATCTGGGAATTAAAACTGTTTCAAGAATATAATCTTAAATGTAGATGGGCTATGATTATCTTTTACTCATATATCACTAAGAATGTTTACATTGTTGAAACAAAGAATTTATGAATTATATTTCTAAAAAACTTAACTCAAAGATCCAGAGTTTTACTTTCTACTGTAAGGATCAGGCAAATAGTACATATTTCTTACAATGTATGAACAATCAATCAAAAGTTGCAAGTTATTCCAACATCTATTTTCTATTGTCACAAAATATTAAGATTTGTTTTATTTCCATGCATGCAAACATAACACAGTGATCACGCCCTTCTTTTTTTTTTTTAATCTGCATTCTTCCCAAGACCTACTAATCACTTCTGCCTTCAGGCCAACCTTCTGTATTCATTTAACTTCTAATTTATATGTATTTTTGGTTTCCACTCTTAAGAACATCAAAAAAAAAAAAAAAAAGCTGAGTGTGGTGGCACATGCCTTTAATCCTAGGACTTGGGAGGTAGAGACAGGAGGATCTTTGTGAGTTCAAGGCCAGCATGGTCTACAGAGTGAGTTCCAGGACAGCTGGGGCTACAGGGAGACCCTGTCTCGAAAATAAAAAAAAAATAAAAAAATAAAAAAATAGAAAACGTGGGGTACTTGTCTTTCTTATGTGGCTTATGCCATTAAAATTGTGTCTTTCAGTTCCACCAACTTTTCTCTAAGTGACATGATTCCATTTTTCTGCATGTCTATGTGATGCTCCATTATTTATATTGACTATATTTCCTTTATTCATTTGCTTAGAGGAAACTAGCCTGGTTCTATAACTGGGCTATTGTGAATGGTGCTATGGAAAACATGAATAATCTATTGGTTTGATAGGCTGACTCCATTTTCTTTGTAATTATTTACAGAGTGGGATAGCTGGAACATCTTGTAATGCTATGTTTAGTTTTTGGAGAGACCTCTGTATTGCTTCCGTCATGGGTATACTAATGCATTGTCTAGCTAAGAGTGTATCAAGATTCGTTTCTCACTGTATCTTCACCAGGCCTTGATAGATTTTTAAATTATTTTTATTTTATGTATATGAGTGTATTAAAATAAGAATTAAAACTGGTTTATAAAATATAAACTTAAGGGGCTGGAGAGATGGCTCAGTGGTTAAGAGCACCAACTGCTCTTGCAGAGGACCTGGGTTTGATTCCCAACACCCACATGGTGGCTAAGAACCATCTTTAACTCCAGTTCCAGGGAAACCTGACACCCTCTTCTGACCTCTGCAGCATTGCATGACACGGGTGCACAAACCTACATGCAGATAGTACATTTATACAAATAAAAAAATAAATAATTAAAAAATATAAACTTAAATCTAAATGAGTTATGATATTTTACTCATATATGACTATGGATATTTCCATTGGTAACAAAATGTATCTATGAATTATAATTTAAAAATTAACTCAAAGATCCAGAGTTATATTTGCTACTATGAAGATCAGGCAAAGTAAGTCTGTAAGTGCAATTGTGTTATGCACGTGTGTAAGTGCACCCATGCCATGCAATACAGATGGTGTCAGAAGAAGGCATCAGGTTCCCCTGGAACTGGAGTTACAGATAATTTGCCAACCTATGGCTGTGGGAATCAAACTCAGGTCCTCTGTAAGAGCAGCCAGTGCTCTTAACCACTGAGCTATCTCTCCACACAGATTTCTTTTTTTTAATAGCAAGATTCACCATGATTTATTAATTTAAAGGACAATCTGAAAAAATCTTAATAGTAACACACACAAAAAAAACCATTACATAGTCTATATAAAATACTAACAAAGTCAGATGCTTTACTATGCTAATATTACTTTGGATTTTCTCTGGGCCCCTTAATTCTTCCTGTTCCTCAATTGCATTAGTCCTGGATGTCAGCCCATGATCATCTCAGTTCATTCATTTACCAGTCATGCTACACCATGGTATCTGACCTCAATGTGTTCTAAAGACAGTGTGTTTTATTTATTGAAGTTTTGTGCATTTCATATATCATTTCTCTGTCCAATTTAGACTCATTCCCCTTTCCATGCCCCGTACCCCACCTGAGTTCACTCGTTCTGCCATACATGTCTTGGATCCTTTTTTGAGTCTTTTAAAAGTTTTTCTATGCAGAGGATTATTGTTTTGTGGAGAACTTTACTGTTTCAGTCAGTTCTTTGTCCCAGTTCTTTTGTTGTTGTTGTTCCCTCAAAATTATCTTGCTTCAAAATATGAATATAATATATATGTCACACACTAAAATTATGTCATCTGAAAATAAACCGTATGTTATTTCCAAATCATATTTTGGAATTCATATTTTTCCCTTATAATTTTATATTACTCTAAAATACACATACATGCTCTCCACCCAGACACCAAAATTAAAAAGTCTGAATATAAGTGGTAGGTTAATTTTAGAGCCTGTTAAGGGATTCACATCATAAGAGCACAGTTGCTTTCAGATAAAAAGAAATATAGCATGGTGGCTGGAGAGATGGCCTAGAGGTTAAGAGTGCCAACTGCTCTTGCAAAGGACCCGGGTTTGATCCCCAGCACCCACATGGTGGCTGAAAACCAACTTTAACTCCAGTTCCAGGGGAATCTGCCACCCTCTTCTGGCCTCTGTGGCTTTGCACAATATGGGTGCACAAACCTACATGCAGACAGTACATTCATACACATATGAAGATAAATTTAAAAAAATTAAAAAAAGAAATGTAGCATTAAGTTTGCTCAGTTTGCCTTACAAGGTATTTGGTGCTAGCCTCCACAAGTGAGGGATACCATTCTGCTTTTTTTTTTTTTTCTGGGACTCTGTTACTTCACTCAGCATTATATCTTCTAGTTCCATCCATTTACCTACAAAGTTCATGATGTCATCTTTCTTTACCATTGCATAGAACTTCATTATGTAGATGTACCACATTTTCTCTATCCACTCATTGGTTGAGGTGCATTTGGGTTGGTTCTAGCTCTTTGCTATTGTGAAGAGAGCTGCAATAAACATGGTTGTGCATGTATCTCTGCAATAGGATGCGTCTTGTGGGTACATACCCAAGAGTGGTATGACTGGGTCAGGTGCTAAGCTCATTTTGAGTCTTTTTTTTTTAATTTAATTTTATTGATGGCTTGTGCATTTCGTACATCATTTTCCAATTCAGATCAGGCATATTTCCCTTTCCCTTCCCCCCCACCCCCACCCCATCCCAGATCATGTATTCTGCCATAACTGTCCTGCATCTTTCAGGGTTTTTTTTTTTTTTTTTCATTTTTTAGCTATAAGTGATAATCCATGAGTATAAGCATCCTTCGTGCAAAACCAATCTATAGACTGTTGTGCCCAAACCCCCACAGTCCCACCATTCAGTGGAGGTTGACAGGTTGTTTGTTCAATCAAGTTGATCAAATGAGTGTCCAGACTACATCGCTGTAGTTTCACCGTTCACCCCAATCGCAGCCTTTACATTCTACCACGCCCCCTCTTCCGCAGATTGTTCCCTAGGCTTAGAAAAGGGGCACAGGTGGATGAGAAGTAAAACTGTCCTCTCTCTCTGGAGCTGTTGACTTGGATTCTGGTCAATTCTGGCTGTTTCCTTTCATGGGCTGACAGTTTGTTCAGGAGTAACCTTTCGATCCTACTAATGAAGCACAAGCGATTAGATATATAGGTATTTAAGCAGCACTAATAGTTATGGTAGGTTACTTTGGCACAGACACATATGTTTGGATGATATGTTAATCCATGAATTTCATTTTGAGTCTTTTAAGGGTTCTTCACACTGCTTTCCATAGAGATTGTGCAAGTTTACATTCCCGCCAGCAGTGAATGAGAGTGCTCCCCTTTCCCCACAACCTCTCCAGCATTTGGTAGCTTTTGTTTTCCTGATCCTAGCCAGTCTTGCTGGAGTGAGATGATATTTTTTTTGGTCTTTTTGAGACAGGGTCTCCCTCTAGCCCCAGTTGTCCTGGAACTCACTCTGTAGACCAGGCTGGCCTTTAACTCACAAAGATTCACCTGCCTCTGCCTCCTGAGTGCTAGGATTAAAGGCGTGTGCCATTGGAGTGAGAAAGTGGTTTAATTTGCATTTCCTTAATTATTAGGGAGGTTGAACACTTTTTAAGATGTTTCTCAGCCATCGTTACTTCCTCACTTGTGAAGTCTCTGTTCAGCTCTTTACTCCATCTTTTGAGTGAGTTCAACAACAAGCAAGTCGAGAAGGAAGATAAAGAGACTTTTCCACTCACAATAGCCTCAAAAAATACTGAGGAAAAAACCTAACCAAAGACACCAGAGATCTCTACAACAAAATTTCAAACCCCTGAAAAAGGAGATTGAAGAAGATATAAGAAGATGGAAAGACATTCTATGCACACGGATTGAAAGAGTTAATATAGTAAAAAAATGATCATCCTACCCAAAGTAATATACAGATTCAATGCAATCCCAATTAAAATCCCCATGAGTTTCTTCACAAACTTAGAAAAAAAATCCATTCATATGGAAAAACCAAAGACCGCAAATAGCCAAAGCAACCCTGAGCAAAAGGAGCACTCTAGGAGGTGTCACTATACCAGATTTAAAAGTATATTACAGGGCTATAGTCATAAAAACAGCCTGGCATTGGCACAAAAATAGACCTGTAGCTCAATGGAACAAAACTGAAGATCTAAACTGGAACACATACAATTTCAGCCATCTCATATTCGACAAAGGGGCCAAGAAGACTCAGTGGAGGAAAGGCAGCATCTTCAGCAAATGGTGCTGGAAAAAACTTGGTCAGCATTTGCAGAAGAATAAAATTGAACTTCTACTTCTTACCCTGTACAAAAATCAACTCCAAATAGCTCAAAGACCTCAACATGAAACCTAAAACTCTGAAGGTGATTGAAGAAAATGGTGACAACAACCTACAAGACATAGGCATAGGAAAAGACTTTCTAAATCAGACAGCAGCAGTGCAGGAAATAAGATCAACAATTGACAAGTGGGACCTCATTAAACTCAAGAGCTTCTGTGCAGCAAAAGAAACAATCAATGAAGTGAAGAAAAAAACCCACAGAGCGGGAGGAAACCTTCACCAGTGAAACATCTGACAGAGCATTAACATCCAGAATATATAAACTTCTCAGATCTCTTTTCTTTAAATAGCTAATCTAAGATGAGATGGTATTTCATTGTGATTTTGATTTGTATTTCTCTAATGGTTAAAAAAGTTTTTTTATTTTTATTTTTTTTATGTGTCTGAATGTACTGTCTGCATGTAGGTTTGTGTACCCGTGTCGTGAAATGCCGAGGAGGTCAAAAGAGGGCGTCGGATTCCCCTGGAACTGGAGTTCTCCTGGAATTGGAGTTACAGATGGTTTTCAGCCACCATGTGGGGGCTGGGAATCGAACCCGGCTCCTCTGCAAGAGCAGTCGGTTCTCTTAACCACTAGGCTATCTCTCCAGCCCCCCAAAACAGTATTTTTACATGTATTTTTGTCACTTTTTTTCTGAGAAGTATCTATTCTGTTCATTTATGCAGTTTTAATTGGATTTCTTGTGTTTATGTTACTGAGTTTTTATTTTAACTTTGAGTGATATGAATACCTGGCAAATATTTTCACCTGTTCTATACATTCTCTCATCATTTTTTCTTAATTTCTTTATTGAACTTTTGCACATTTCATACAACATTTCTTAATCAAATTTAGATCCATTCTCCCTTCCATGCCCAACACCCCAACAGAGCTTCTGCATTTTACCATACATGTCTTGTATCTATTTCTCAGTTTTTTTTTTAATTTTTCAATGCAGAAGTTTACTGTTTTGGTCAGTTCTTTGAACAAGTTTTTGTTGTTGTTGTTGTTGTTCCCTTTAATTTTATATTACTCCAAAATATACATGTATATACTCCAAATATATACCAAAATTATGAGATCTGAAAATAAAGTATAGGTTAATTACAAAACGTGTTTAGGGATTCACCTTTTAACAGTAGAGTTGCATGCAGGTAAGAAGAGATTTACTTTACATTCCTAAATTACATAGCAAGTTGATATATGTACTTTTTATAGTAACATTAGGTATTATATTTACTATAAAAGAAAAAAATTACTTAGTTTGCCTTATAAATAAGGATTTGGTGCTAGGATCCACAAATGAGGGACACCATTCATTGTTTGGTTTTATGGGACTGTGTTACTTTACTTACCATAATGGCTTATAGCTCCATCCATTTACCTTCAAATTTCATGATGTACCACTGCATAGAACTCCATTGTGTAGATGTACCACATTTTCATTATCCACTCATCAGTTGAGGGGCACTTGGGTTGCTTCCAGCTCTTTGCTATTGTGAAGAGAGCTGCAATAAACATGGCTGTGCATGTATCTCTGCAGCAGGATGAGTCTTGTGTGTATACACCCAGGAATGCTATGACTGGGTCAGATGGTAAGTTCATTTTGAATCTTTTAAGATTTCTCCACACTGTTTTTCACAGGGATTGCACAAGTTTGCATTCCCACCAGCAGTGAATGAGTGTTCCCCTTTCCCCACAACCTCCCCAACATTTGGTTTCAAAATGTTTTCTTAACCATAGCCAGTCTTACTGGGGTAAGATGAAATCTTAAAGTGGTTTTAAATTGCATTTCCTTAATTATTAGCGATGTTGAACACTTTTAAAGACATTTCTTAACCATGTTTTTTCTTCATTTGCGAGGTCTCTGTTGAGCTCTTTACTTTCTTTAGAGTGGGTCATTTCTTTTCTTTCTCCTTTGTTTTTTGAGTAATTTATATATTCTGGATATTAATCCTCTGTCAGATGTATCATTGGTGAAGGTTTCCTCCCCAATCTGTGGGTTTTCTCTTTACTTCTCATTGTACAGAAGCTTTTGAGTTTAATTAGGTCCCACTTGTTGATTGTTGACATTATTTCCTGTGCAGCCTCTGTCTGATTTAGAAAGGCTTTTCCTATACCTATATCTTGTAGGTTACTGCCAATGTTTTCTTCTATAATTTTCAGAATTTCAGGTTTCACATTGAAGTCTTTGATCCATTTGGAGTTGATTTTTGCAGAGGGTAAGAGGTAATAGTTGAGTTTTATTCTTCTACAAGTGGTGATCCACTTTTGTCAGCACCATTTGCTAAAGATGCTGTCTTTCCTCCATTGAGTCTTCTTGGCTTCTTTGTCAAATATGAGGTGGCTTAAATTGCATATGGTCAAGTTTGGATCTTCAATTTTGTTCCATTGATCTACAGGTCTGTTTTTATGCCAATACTAGGCTGTTTTTATGACTATAACCCTGTAATATAGTTTGAAGTCTGGTATAGTGATCCCTCCCCCCCACCCCCCGCATTGCTCTTTTTGCTCAGGGTTGCTTTGGCTATCCGAAGTCTTTTAATTTTCCATATGAATTTTAAGATTTTTTTTCTAAGTCTGTGAAGAAACTCATGGGGATTTTAATTGGGATTGCATTGAATCTTTATATTACTTTGGGTAGGATGGTCATTTTTACTACATTAACTCTTCCAATCCATTAGCTTGGGAGGGCTCATGGATTTTCATCTTCTGGTGTCTTCTTCAACCTCCTTCTTCAAGGGTTTAAAATTTTTGTTGTAGCGATCTTTAGTGTCTTTTGTCAGGTTTGTTTTGAGATGCTTTATTTTATATTTTTAATCTATTGTGCATGAGAAGGTCTCCTTGTATTCCTTTTCCAATTGCTTGCTGTTGGTATAAAGAAAGGCTACCGATTTTTTAGGTTAATTTGTAGCTCACCACTTTACTAAAACTGTTAATCATTTCTAGGAGTTTTCTGGTGGAGTTTTTAGCATCCCTTAAGTAAACTATCATGTCACTGCAAAAAATGATAGTTTGACCTCTTTTCCGATTAGTACTCCGTTTATTTCCCTTTCATGTCTTAATTGCTCTAGGGAGCATTTCAAGCACTATATTGAAAAGGAGTGGAGATAGGGGGCAGCCTTGCTGGATTCCTGAATTTAAGGGGAATACTTCTAAGTAGTTCCCATTCACAATGATGTTGGCTGTGGGTTTGTTGTATATGGCTTTAATTATATTGAGGAAGGTTCCCTCGAGTCCAAATCTCTCTTGGACTTTAAACATGAAGGCATGTTGGATTTTGTTGAAGGCCTTTTCTGTATCAACTGAGATGACCATGTGGTTTTTGTCTTTCAGTCCATTTATGAGCTTTATGATATTTATCAATTTATGATGTTGAACCATCCCTGCATCTCTGCTATAAATCTGACTTGGTCATGGTGCATGACCTTTTTGATATGTTCCTGTATGCAGTTTGCAAGAATTTTGTTGCGAATACTTGCATTATGAAATTCATTAATGAAATGGGTTTATAGTTTTCTTTTTTAGTTGTATCTTTGCCAAGTTTTGGTATTATAGTGATTCTGGCTTCACAGAAGGAATTTGGGAGATTTCTCTCTGTTTCTATCCTTTTGAATAATTTTAGTAATAATGTTGTAGGTCCTCTTTAAATGTTTTATAGAATTCTGCCATAAATCCATCTGGGCCTGGACTTTTTTAGTTGGGAGGTTTTGAATTACTGTTTCTATTTCCTCATATGTTATGGGTCTGTTTAAACTGTCAGTCTCTTCTGGGTTAAGCTTAAGTGATTTCCATGATTTCAGTTATTCATCCATTTCTCTTAGGTTTTCAAATTTAGTAGAGTATAGATTTTTAAAGTACTCTCATATGATTGTCTTCTTTTCATTATCTGTTGTGATGTTTCCCTTTTCATGTCAAAATTTATTAATTTGGAGTTGCTCTTTTTTTTTTTTTTTTTTTTTTTTGGTTAACTGGGCTAAAGTTCACTCTATCTTGTTTATTCTTTCAAAGAACCAGCTCTTGGATTCATTGATTCTTTGTATTGCTTCCTTTTCTTATTTCATTGATCTCCACTCTGATTTTTGTTATTTCATCTTGTCTGTTGGGCTTAGGATTCATTTCTTATCTCTCAGGTGTTTTTAGTTGCAATGCTAAGTCGTTTATTTGTGCTCTTTCTGTTTGTTTGCTTGTTTTTTTTTTTTAAATGTAGGCACTTAGGGCTATGCATTTCCCTCTTAGGATTGCTTTTAAAGTATACCATAGGTTTTGTTGTGTTGCATTGTCCTTTTCATTTAGTTCCAGGAATACATTTCTTTTCGAGACAGGGTCTCCGCATAGCCCCAGCTGTCCTGGAACTCACTCTATAGACCAGGCTGGCCTTGAACTCACAAAGATCCACCTGCCTCTGCCTCCCAAGTGCTAGGATTAAAGGAGTACATCACGGTACATTCATACACATACAGAAATAAATAAAATTTTAAAAAAAGGAGTGCACCACCATGCCCGGCTCCCTCAAGAGTGTATTCTTTAGTTCTTAGTAGGGCTTCTTCTGGTGTTGATATTGGTCTTTATTGTTGATATTGGTCTGATAGAATGCATGGAATTATTATTATTTTTTTTGTATTTGATGAGTTTTTTTTTTCTGTGTCCCAGCATGTGGTCAGTTTTGGAGAATGTTCCATAGGGTGTTGAATAGAAAGTATATTCTTTGGTGTTTGGGTGGAAAGAATATTCTTTGGTGTTTGGGTAGATATCTGTTAGGTCCATTTGGTGTATAGTATTGTTCAGTTTAGATGTCTTTCTATTCTTTGTCTAATTTACCTATCCAATGGGCTAAGTGGGGTATTGAAGTCCTCCACTATTAGTGTTCTGGGATTGATTTGTTCCTTGAAGTCCTACAGAATTGTACTCATGAAGTTCGGTACACTGGAGTTTGGTGTGTATATATTTATGATTGTGAAATCTTCATGTTTAATTGTTCCTTTGATAAGAATGTAGTGACCCTTGTCATCTCTTCTCATTAGTTTTAATGTGAAGTCTATTTTTTCTATTAAACTAGCAACCCCTGCTTGCTTTTTGATACCATTTGCTTGAAATATTTTTTTCCATCCTTTCACCTTAAGATGGTGCCTGTCCTTGAAAGTGAGATGGGTTTCTTGTAGACAACAAAAATTTGGATTTAATTTCTTTTTTTTTTGGTGGTGCACACCTTCATTTTATTTTATTTTATTATTTATGTGTATGAATGTACTGTCTGCATGTAGGTTTGTGGACCCATGTTGTGCAATTCTGCAGAGGTCAGAAGAGGGTGTCGGATTCCCCTAGAACAGGAGTCAAAGATGGTTCTCAGCTGCAATGTGGATGCTGGGGATCAAACCTGGGTCCTCTGCAAGAGCAGTCAGTGGTCTTAACAACTAGGCCATCTCACCAGCTCCTGGATTCAATTTCTTAATCCATTCTCTAAGTCTGTGTCTCTTGATTGGGGAGTTCATACCATTAATATTATTACTGAGAGATGTATGTTGCTTCCCAATGATTTACTTTGTGTTTTCATTTTGGTCTAAGTTTGTATTTCCACAGTTATACCTTCATTAATTACTTTCTCTTGTCTTTCATCTTTATGTTGATTGTTTCAGTTGGATGTAGACATGTGTCTCTATTTCTAGGTTCTTTATTCTGTTTTACAGGATTTTTTTTTACAGAAATACTATGATGTATTTATGAATGTAGTTCCATCTTATGTCTTGAAATAAGTTATTAATATTTATGAATGCTGATGTCAGAACTTGTGTTATTGTAGCCAAATATGTAACAGAAACAGCTTGAGGAAGGAGCTACTAATTTTTCCTGTAGTTTCAGAGATGTTAGGACATTGTTTCGGGAAGGATCTCTTATAGTAGAGCAGTTCACATCTTATCCTGGAAGCAGAGAAAGACAATAAGAACAGAACAGGAAAAAAGACATTCCCAGGACAAACCCAAAGTGACTCACTTCCTTCTACCAGGCGCCATCTTCAACTCTCATTGACTATCAACAGTTCTGTTAGGAATCTGTCAAGTTATCCTTTAAAAATATTTTATTTATTGTTTTTATTTTTTGAATATGAGTCTATTGCCTGCATGTGTTTAAGTGCATCCTGGTGGTGCAATGCCCATGGGGGTCATGAGAGGATGTTGAATCCCCTGGAACTAGAGTTGAAGATGATTGTTAGCTGCCACATGGGTTCTGGGAATCAAACCTGGGTGCTCTGTCAAAGCAGTCAACGTTCTTAACCCCTGAACCATGTCTCCAGACCTCAAGTTATCCTTTAACCAGCAGAGCCCTTAGAGTCAGTATTCTCTGGAAACACTTTTACACACACACACACACACACACACACACACACACACACACGTGTATGTGATTTACAAATCTCCTCAATGTTTCTAGGACAATCAAGGTTAACTAAAAACATACTGCAATGCTCATCGTTTTCTACTTTCTGTTCAGATTGCATTGCTCTTTGGGGGGGTTGTTTGTTTGCTTGCTTTGATATGACTTTTAAAGTGGTGTATCTAGTTCTGTGGAGAAGTATCATTGGGATTTGGGTGAGGGGAACTGCACAAATTCTGTAGTCATCCATGTAAAGGATGTTCTAGTGTCTTCTTCAATTTATTTCTCCTGTGTCTTCTGTTTTCGTTGTACAGATGTGTCACCATCTTCATTAGGTTTATTCTAAGGTATTTTATCTTCTAATCTATTATGAATGGGATGTTTTTTACAAATTTCTTTCTTGGCAAGTTCATTATTAATATAAAGAAAACCTGCTGAGATTACATGCTAATGTCAGATCCTTCTACATAGCTGAAGGTGTGGATTTTGCTAGAGTCATTGGGGTCTTTTTAGGAGAGCACCATGCCATCCACAAATGAGGATAATTTGAAAGTCTGGTTTTCTTATTAGTATCTATTTTATTTATTTCTCTTTTCTTTGGGCTCCACCTAAGATGTGAGCCGTTATTAAGTAAGAGTGAGAAAATAAGCACCCTGGCTCATTTCAGACTTTAGTGAAAATATTCTGGATTTCCCATTGAGTATACTGGCATATATAATCTGTATTATATCAAGCTAAGTTCCTTCTAGTCCTCGTTTCTTCAGAACTTTTTATGACAAAAGGATGTTGGCTTCTGTCAACTGCCTGGTTCTGCAACTATTGAGATGATTATGTGATGTCCATCCTTAAGAATATTTACATATTATATTGCATTTTGATGGATTTTTGTCTCTGTTGAGCCAACCTTGAGTCACTGAATGAAACAAACTTGGTTTCAATGTATAATTTGCTTTATGAGTTCTTGGATTTGGTTCACTTTGCAAATTTTTTTTTTGTATTTTTGATATTTTTGAGACAGTGTCTCCCTTTAAGTCCCAGCTATCCTGGAACTCACTCTGTAGACCAAGCTGGCCTTGAACTCAGAGAGATCCACTTGCCCTGCCTCCCAAGTGCTAAGATTAAAGGCATGCCCCACCACTCATGGTTTGCAAATATTTTAATGAGGTTTTTGTATCTATGCTCATCAGGGTCTTCATTTTCCCTTCTTGACTTTGTTGTCAGTGGTAGAATCTTTCTCCTCATGCATGATACCTTAGGTTCAAGTTATTACTCCCCAGTAGTACAATAAAATAAACAATAAAAAATAACATCGGCTGGGGAGGTGGCTCACTGGGGCAAAAGCACTTGCTGTGTAAGCTCAAGGATCTGAATTCAAATGCCCCTAAGCAATGTCAAAACAAAAGCCTGATGTACAACATTGGCACCTGCAGTATAAGCACTTTATGGTAGAGGTGCAGACATGAGAATCCCAGAAACTCACAGGCAGCTATACAGGTAGATGCACTAGAAAAACAACAGAGAGACACATGGGCCAAATAAATTACCCTCTGACCTCAACTCTCTGGCCACAGCACACATACCCCAGCATTCACATCACACAAATATACACATGATCTCGCTCTTGTGCCCCTGTACACACACCTGTCATTGCAGAAAAGATTAAAGAAAAATAACGAGGTTAAAATTTAAATAACACAATTAGTAAGAGTCTATCAAATTGCTTTCCATATCAGAAGTGTGGAGACCTACTTTGTGGACCATGCAAGAATGGCTGAACCTGCACATTCAGGCGGTTGTGCTGTAGCCCTCCAAGTGTGTGGACTGTACTCTGTCAGATGATTGAAAATTTTACATGGCTGTTTATCTTAGCCGTTATCTTGGCAGGTCTCTTGTACTGTATCACTGCCTGTGTAGTGGAGAGAGGCCTGACTCACATCCTTGACTGAACGCTGACATGGGTATGGGTGTTCCATAGAGAAATACAGGGCAAGAATCACACCACACTCTCTCAGGCACCCATACTTAGTCTTTTCAGCAGTACTGGTCACATTGGCTGGACAGGGAATCATCATAGAAGACCTGCATGAGTTCAATGGCAGCAAAATTTATATTGCTTTCCTCTGTTGCTACTGTGAACACTGGCAACCCTGAATTTGGCTCCTAAACCACCCTTCAATAAGTGCATGCTTGGTGAAGGTATATGGACAGGGGCTTTTCTTCCCCTGGGTTCTTTTTTGGTCTTTCTGAGACAAGGTCTCCCTTCTAATCCCAGCTGGCCTGGAGCTTGCTATGTAGACCAGGCTGGCCTTGAACTCACAGAGATTCGCCTGCCTCTACCTCCCAAGTACTGGGATTAAAGGGGTGTGCCACCATGCCCACTTCCCCCTAGATTCTTTCAGTTGTAGTACTTGAAGGAATTGAACAGGAGCAGGCTCAGATGCAGAAAGAATTCATCTGAGCTGAGGTGTGTACAAGCTATGTGCTCTGGATGTGGGTGAAAGCCATTTACTCTAGGGAGACATATTTGGCTCATGAGGTAGGTCCCTGCTGAGTGGCTGCAGAAATATGATATGGAAAGGACAAACAGTTTGTGTACAGATGATTGAATTTTAGTATAGGTGTGACATATATATTTGCATATGTTGAAGTGATACAGATCGGAGGGAACTATAACAGCAGAGGAACCGGGACAGGGAACCGACTGAAACAGTAAAGTTCCCCCAAGAACAATAATCTTCTGCTTTGAAAAACTTTGAAAAGAATCAGAAAAATATACAGGGCAGGAATGGCAGGGTGCATGAACTCGGGTGGGGATGGGGGGATGGAAGAGGAGATGAGTCTAGATAGCAATGAGAAACGATATATGAAATGCACAAAACTTCAATAAAAATGTTAAAAAAAGAAGGCCTTTGGGATGCTGGAAATTGGAATCTGACACCTAGATCCATCCAAATTCAGAGGATAGCTGTCTTCTTCTTACAGCTCCTGGCTAAGGCACTGAAAAGGTTAAGATTTCTTATTTAAGCTACATGCCTTTACAGTTGTGAAAGACAACATGTCAAGATTACCAGTATTGCTAGGACTCTGTCTTCAGAATTATACCCTCAAGAGGCATTAACCCCCCCCCCACTCCTTGGTCATTGGGTTTTTATGAGGTCCTGTTCCTGTCCAGTGTTCCCCAGTAGTCACTCACCTCAGGATACAGCTGTGCACTTGTTGCTCTGGTTCCAAGCTTTCTTTGTAGCAGCAGATCCCAAGGAAGACAGTTTCCTTCTAAGAAATACTTGCCAGCGCTTCTCGTGGGAAGTGTTCTTAGTTTCTTTTCCAATCCTCTAATTTCTTTCTGGGAACAATAATTAGTAGCTTACACACATTAACATAACTAACTGAAATATATTTATTCCATGTGTGCATAAAGAGTGAGAATTTTTATATCAAAGCAATCTGCTAGTAATGTCTTTCTTTTAGAGTAGGCTTAAATAAAGTGTTCTCACTCCCAAATCATAAGAAGTTTCTCTAGGCCAGGTGTGGTGGTTCATGCCTTTTATCCCAGCACTTGGGAGGCAGAGGCAGGTGAATCTCTGTGAGTTCAAGGCCACCCTGGTCTACAGAGCAAATTCCAAGCCAGCTGGGGCTACAGGGAGACCTTGTCTCAAAAACACCAAAAAAAAAAAAAAAAAGGAAAAAAGAAAAAGAAAGAAAAGTCTCTCCAATGAGAATTCCTGAAGTAAAGAAATTAAATTCAATAGTTTTCTTATTCCTTTCACTTACTTGAAATTTATTTACAATACCCCTTTATCCAAAAAAATCTCTAACCACCAGCTAATGTCTATACTATCATTAGATTCGTTTGCTTCTCTTGCAGAAAAAGAAATCAATAACCTTCTACCCCCAGTTTTCCTTGTCAAGGCCTCGTCCTTCCATTTCAAATTTTCTTGATTTTAAAATATGCAGTCATTTGATCATAAAAGGCCATCTGGTGTATAAGATTAAACAACCTGTGCTTTGGCCGCGGGAGGAACCTGTAGACTCAGCACTCTCCCACAGAATCTTTCCCTTGAAATGAGAGATTCATCTGCTGGGTGCGCCTCCACTCTAAGCCACAAAGAAATGAAGGCTGAATCTTCTATTGCACAGGAAATAGTACAACTGGCCCTTCTGCAGTTCTTGTGAATAATTGTATAGATTAGTGACACTTCTGAAAAAAATGAAGTATTTTTCTAAGAGTCTTTAATATTCAATCCTCCAAATACAGGAAAGGGTTTAGGTTAAAAAGTGAAAAATTAGAATGCTTGCCTGGATGTTCATTGATTTTTAATTTTTTTTTTCTTCTGAGTTAGTATTGACCCAAATGACATTCTACAAATGCTGACTTCAATTAGGTTAAGCAAGTTGGAAATTACATTTGATGACCGGAATAATTCATTAAAAGCACTAAGCATAAGAGCCTGCACTAGTAGCGCAAACACTTCTTAAAATCATGGAAGACATTGACACTGGCTAAACTCAAGATCCACCGTGAACACTTTCAAGTTGGCATGAGTAACTTGCATGCTGCTAAATTATATACAACACATATCTAACTGATGAAGCGAAAGAGAGTAATTTGGCTAAGGAAAAATCATTCCAGGCACTAAAAGGCACTTTAACATGCA
This sequence comes from Rhizomys pruinosus, assembly GCA_009823505.1. Taxonomy (NCBI): domain Eukaryota; kingdom Metazoa; phylum Chordata; class Mammalia; order Rodentia; family Spalacidae; genus Rhizomys; species Rhizomys pruinosus. The sequence continues at coordinate 251,822 of VZQC01005101.1, forward strand.
TTTACACCCAGGAAGGCTTAGAAAATGAATAGTAATGGCAGAGGTCAAACTTGTAAGCTAGCTATGCTTACTTGTTTCATGTCAAAACTTGACTGCAATGCAATTTAAACCTCACTTCTATGACTATTTGAGACTATTATTGAATCGAGGTAGCAAATCAGCCAAGAAAATTATAAATAATTACATCATTCTTTATCCAAATTACACAAGATATGGGTAATTCCATGTACCATAAGATACCATGATTTGTTATAAATGAATAAACTAATAACATACTATAGGTGATTTGTATGTATGATATGTATCTTTTCATTTTTTAAGAAGATGTAGTTTAATATACTTCATAACACTAATTGACCAAATTGGAAATTATTATGACAGGAAAAAAAGTAAACAAGTCATGTTCAAAAACAATGGTCTACAAATTATATTCTTTTTTTTCAGTTTCATTTAAAATTACAACTTTTTATGTTTACTATTATCTGATGACAGCTCAATATTTATTATGTTAGAACAAGCTAGAAAGTTAAATATCTATTAGATGTGCATTTTCTGAATAAATTTATTTTACAAGTCACCTAGAAGCATAATTAATTTCCTCACTTCAAGTGAGGAAATTCAAGGGGACATAGAATAGAAAGCCTGTCACAATAAAGATATCTTGGGGCTGGAGAGATGGCTCAGCAGTTAAGAGCACTGACTGCTCTTGCAGAGGACTTGGGTTTGATTCCCAGCACCCACATGGTGGCTAAGAACCGTCTTTAACTCCAGTTACAGGGGAATCTGACGCCCTCTTCTGACCTCCTCAGCACTGCACAACACGGGTGCAACTACCTACATGCAGACAGTATACTCATACACATTAAAAAAAAAAAAACTAAAAAAATCCCCCAAAGATATTTTACGTTTTAAACGGGAACCTTACATTGGTGAAATAAAATAATCTCACTGAAAAAAAAAAGAAACAAAACTTTTAAATGTTCCTGAAACTCATCTCTATTTCCTTGGCTTCTGTGAAAATGCTGTGTCAAGGTTCTGACAGAGTCGCTGCCCTCCTCCTCCTTGGTAGGTGAGCTGTAGGGAAAGAAGCCACACCCTCCAGCTCTTAAACTGTGTCTTAGTACACACATTGCCGAAAGTGCTGTGCTCCATAGCTCGACCTCTAGTTTGTTTTTCTCCCTTTGAAATTAATTGTTGACTAAATAATGAAAAAGAAAAATTATGGTCATTACCCTACAGCAGCTCTGTGAGTCTGAAGAAGCATGTGTCTTTATGTATTTGTTGTGTGGCGTGTGCATGACATGTGTGGTGTGTGCACGTGTGGTATATGAGCATGTGTGTATGTATTATGTATTGTATTGTGGGAGGGGGGTAAAGAGGCTGTGTGCAAGGAAGCCAGAGAAAAATGTTGGTCTCCTGCTCTCTCTGCACCTTATTCGTTTGGGACCCGGCAGCTCTCACTGAACCTGGAGCCTGCCGTTTTCAGCTAGACTGTAGTCAGGAGCCTCGGGATCTTCCTGACTTCACTCTAACCCTACCTTGGTACAGGAGTTACAGGCATGTAGCATGACCATGTCCAGCTTTTCGCATGTGAGCAGGGATCAAAACTCAGGTAGTCATGCTTTCACATAACCACATGCTAGCTTTCTCTCTCTCTCTCTCATATACCACACACACACACACAAATAGGCATATATATCACACAGATACACACCACATATACACCACGTATCACACACATAGGCACATGTAGCATACATATAAATACCACATACCACACTTTACACATGCACACTCATACATGCACACATAAGCCACACATACATGCATGCACATACACCACACACACACCACGTACGACACACAACACATGTGCACTCTCTCTCTCTCACACACACACACACACATACACACTTTTCACCTCTTGAGCCATCTCTCCAGCCCCAGTTTAAAAAGTTTTTGATCTACAAATTTGTATCAAGAGACATCAACTGGTGAATTTCATCTTAACACAAACAATGTGGAAATTTACCTTGAAACAAACCTCAGAGTTACATAATTTTTAAACCTTAAAAACTACTCACTAATCATCATTCTGCATATTATTTCTTCTCCCAAATCTGAATGCATCATTCATAGTAATTAAAGATAGGGTCTTATCAGCAAATCAACTGGCAGTGTATAACTTTTAACTACCATGAAAGGTTGTGCTAGATTAGACTTTATAATAATATCTCTAATAATACCACACAACATGTGGTTCCTTTATTCATATCAGCAGCTATGAGAGTGTTTCATCCAACTAGACAAATGATCAACATGTTGGACATGCTCAAGTTCTTTATCTTGGGTTTAAAAAAAAAGCTCATTGGGGCTGGAGAGATGGCCTAGCGGTTAAGAGCGCCGACCGCTCTTACAGAGGACCCGGGTTCGATCCCCAGCACCCACATGGCGGCCGAGAACCGTCTGAAACTCCAATTCCAGGAGAACTCCAGTTCCAGGGGAATCCGAGACCCTCTTCTGACCTCCGCGGCGTTGCACGACACGGGTGCACAGACTTACATGCAGACAGTACATTCATACACATACAATAAATAAATAAAATTAATAAAAAAAAAGCTCATTGAAGCCAAGTATGGTGGCACACGCTTTTAATCCTAGCACTTGGGAGGCAGAGGCAGGCGGATCTTTGTGAGTTCAAGGCCAGCCTGGTCTACAGAATGCATTCTAGGACTAGCTGGGGCTACAGGGAGACCCTGTCTCAAAAAGACCAAAAAAAAAAAAAAAAAAAAAAAAAAAGCTCAATTGGGAAAAAAGAGAAGAATATTTTTCCAGACATTATGAAGCATAAAATTCAGATGGCATTACTGTATTTAACTTTGTGGAAGATGATCCTATTCAGAGAAATCAAATATGAAATATGACAACTCTGTAGTCCTTAAAAATGTCTAAACCATGTGCACACTTTGAAATTTGTTGTTAGTAGCTTACATATTTAGGACATACACAAAAGGTAGACTGAAATTACCAATGCTCATATAATAATAATATGATACCACATTTGTTCATTGGTGTATTCATGAATTTTCCATTGCAGTCACAAATGAAGGGAAGATAAGGGCTGGAGAAATGGCCTAATGGTTAAGAGCACCTACTGCTCTTACAGAGGACCTGGGTATAATCCCCAGCACCCACATGGTGGCTAAGAACCGTCTTTAACTCCAGTTTCAGGTGAATCCGATGCCTTCTTCTGATCTCCGCAGCATTGCATGACACAGGTGCACAAACCTACATGTAGACAGTACATTCATATACATACAAAATAAATTTAAAAATTTTTTTAAAAAGAGGGGAAAATAAATTTGTATCCTGGTTTCATGGGTTTCAATTGAAAGTCTCTTGAATTTTTTCCTTTGGGCCTGAGGCAAAGGAGAATATTTTGATGGAGAGTATGTGATGAATCTGTTCAACTCACGGTGGCCAGGAAGGAGTGAGGAATGGAAGGATCCAGTGACAAGATAGCCTTCAAAGGTGTAGCACCAGTGACCACCTATCACCCACCAGTACCACTGATGCTGTTATGTTAAGGATCCATCAAAGGATTAACCCAGACCCTGCATGAGCCAGTTGTGTGTCAATTATTAGAGCCCTGCCTAGGGGCTAAGTTTTCAATCCATGAGCCTTTGAATGGGACACTTCATACCCCAAGCATAACATGCAGTGCAGGTAATCTCATAATCCAAAAATACAGGGCTGAGTTTGAAATATTTATCTGCAAAAGACAACATTGTTCAAGGTAATGATGGAGGAAATGGAGGAGAGTGAGTAAGTAGCCTAGGGTAACTCTTTGGAAAGAACAGGAAATGAGGAAAAAAAAAATCAGATAAATACTTAGTGTAGCTCTTCCAGCAGCTCAAGTTTTTACTTTTTTATTTCACTAATAAGGTGAAAAAAATCCATAATCATCAAATATTTTAAGAAATTGTTTCTGGAGCAACTAAAGATTCTTGGGCAAAGGAGAATTCTGGCATTTTATAGAAGAATTCCATTAAGCCACTAGAAGACTTCCATCCAATGATTAAATTGCATTTCACTATTTGTCTCCAAGTATCAAATATTTTCTACATAAATTTCCTAACATTTTCATCCCTTTATAGTATTAGAATGTTTTCACCAGAAACAAACTGATAAAAGAAGTAAATGGGGAAATTCCTGAGGACAGAGCAAAGAATTCAGTTATATCACTAAACTTCATATTAGTGACATGTCCTCAGATAATGTCTTCACCTGTAAACTGCTCGGAACTTCTATTTCTTGAATAGCACCATGAGTTCTCAAATCCTGCAGGGTTGTTATATGGGTATAGGAGAAATGGCTAAGTCTGTAGAGCTTAGAATAAGCAGAAAATTCACATTTTTCCAATAAGCTTCTATAGAAGACTGGAGTAAGTGAACATCTGTGGGAAATGAAAAACAAAGGAACCACTCACTCATCATTTTGCTTGATGTACATTTAAATGAAGCTTGGTTCCCTGAGATCTCATCTTTTGTTTAAGCTTACATATAAAGTTATTTGGCAAAGTAATTTTAAAAGAAAATACTATAGCTTTTCATAATGCCAGAAAATGGGACTTAACACTTTTTTGATGGTTACATTGAAACTATACGTGTGACACTGAAAGGAAGCCAAAAAGATGTGTGTTGGCACATGCCTATTAGTTCAAGGCTGCCTAGAGTACCTGAAACTCTGTTGAAAGAGAAAGAAAGAAAGAAAGAAAGAAAGAAAGAAAGAAAGAAAGAAAGAAAGAAAGAAAGAAAGAAAGAAAGAAAGAAAGAAAGAAAGAGAGAGAGAGAGAGAAAGAGTAAGAAAGAGAGAAGAGGAGAGATGGAGGAAGGGAAGGAGGGGAGGAAGGAAGGAAAGAAGGAAGGAAGGAAGAGAAAGAAATGGAAAAACTACCCACATGTTATATCAAAAACTGTATGATGTCAAGATGTATAGATTCCAGTTCACCTCCTAGAAATATCTTTAGGAAAGGACTCTATTTGAGCTCTCTCTATTAATTATTATTAGAATATTTTTCATTACATCTCTTTCTTCCTTCTTGGTGTGTCTCATCCCCCAAGATTATCAGTTAGTTATATTGGTCACATTTTAACTTCACTGCTTCATAGTGGCATCTTGTTTTCAGTAAACCATTTTCAAATCAAAATAATCAAGTTTTATTTTTCTGAGTCTTTGGATAAGTTCTTACTCTGCTTAGTTTAGCGGCCCATGAGCTAAATCTATTTACTCTTGTCATTGAGAGAACAAAGGAGGAAAATGAAGTGACAGTGATCATCCATTGACACGAAGAAGTGTTTCACATGCTTAGAGGAGACACCATTCTGCTTCTGAGATTCTCTGACACGTGCCTCTCCCACCCTGGGCTTGCCTTTTGCCTGTGACAGCCTCACCCCACGCACATCCCTCTAGTCCTTTTAATTCTGGCCTTGTCTTAGAAAATCTAGCTTTGCCCTTTTTGTAATATAAATGTAAGCTTTTGTGAAGATTAAAGGAGAAACACACCTACAAAATGTGAAATATAATACCTAGTATAATGGTAAATAGTAACTGGAATGGTCTTTATAAATGTCGATTCCTGCTCTTTGCTCTATAGTATCTTGTTCCCTGATTTTGGTTGGAGTTTAATAGGCTTTTTGGTTTCACTTTGCAAATTCTCCCTAAGCCTATGGACCCTACTTCCAGCTTGTGAGATTCTTGGTTTTGACTTACCATTTAGCCTAGCATTAGGACCCTGGCTGCTAATTTTTCTATCGCTCATCAGTCAACTTCAAGTCTGACTCAGTGACTCCTTAGACTCTAAATTAAAATATATCTAGGACTTCCTGGGAGAATCTAAAAACTACACCAAAAATATATTTAAAAGGAAGAATAAGGAGGTATTCTTTAGTAAATTAGTTGGTAGGATATGAAGTTCCAAAATGCATTCAGCTTTATGTACAGCACGCAAGAACACAAATACATATAGAGAATTTGAGTTGTGTTCACATTTGCATACTCAATCAGCAGTTTTTCTGGAAATCACTACTTATGTTGTGAGTTATTTTACATCTTTCAATCACACTGGAATTTATCTGAATAGGTGGAATTCATAGACTGAACAGCATGTCTACATTTGATGCCAATAAATTTTCTGCAGTACCAGCATACTCAAATATCATTCCTTTAGACATTTTCCAACCTATTATTTGAAAGAAACTATTGAAAATAAACCAACATAAATTCTATTTTTCTCGTCTGTTTTTGAAACAAGAAATTATGGAAGAAAAGAAAGTTCAAGATGGAGAAGGATGATTTTGAAAAGCTAGTTTTGAAAAAGCTAGACTCCTAGCCAGGCGTGGTGGCTCATGCCTTTAGTCCTAGCACTTGGGAGGNATGAACAGAGAATGATACCGACCATAACACAGACCTAATGATGACATTAAAGAGTGCCATGGAGAGATGGCTCAGTGGTTAAGGGCACTTACTGCTCTATCAAATGACCCAGGTTCAGTTGCCAAGGCCTACATGGAGGCTAACAACCATCCCTAACTCCAGTTCGATGGGATCTAATATCCTCCTCTGATCTCCACAGGCATTGTATGACACGGATGCACTTACATATGTGCAGGCAAAACACTCATATATAAAATAAAAATAAATTTGCCAGGCATGGTGGTGCATGCCTTTAATTCTAGCACTTGGGAGGCAGAGGCAGGCGGATCTTTGTGAGTTCTAGGCCTGCCTAGTCTACAGAGTGAGTTCCAGGACAGCTGGGACTACAGGGAGACCCTGTCTCGGAAAGACCAATAAATAAATAAATAAATAAATAAATAAATAAATAAATAAATAAATATTAAAAAGCTAGACTCCTCTATCAAATTATAAGCCTAATGCATGCTCAATAAATGACTTCTAATTTAAAACTAATTTTCAGTGGCCAGCAACAATTTTCAAATGACACTTTGGAGCTTTAAAAACTTCCTGGAGACTTGCTGCTAGCCCTTTACCATTAAAACAGACTGAGTACATATTGACATCCTATGACCTTGAAGAAGTAATGAAACATTTATGCAGTGGGCCTAGTTTAGGAAGTAGTCTTAAAAATTCCAAATTAAAAACTTCACTGTGAGATTCATTTCCCTTTGATTCCTGTTGACAACCACTTCTTACTCTTTGAACTTCATGCTTATAGAATTGGCAAAATGGGTGCAATTTTCCTCCCAAACACTGATTGATTGGATCTCTGAAAAATGGGGTTACTAATGGCTCTAGAATTTATATAGTCATTTTATATAGTGGCTTCGGCCTCACTATAATTATTTTAAAACATTAAAAGCTAATCCATCATTGGAGAATGGCAGGTTCTAACTCTACTGCAGACTAACTCCATGCTGATTGACAAACGACTAGTCAGACCGACAATATTTCCTCTTTCTGCCCCTTCCCAGCCTTGCTTCATTGCCTGCTCTATGGTGAAACCAGTGGGTACCAAGAAAAGGGAAAAAAAAGAATAAATTTGTAAAAGCTGTTCACAAGTAGCATTGGCATACATTTAGAGAACTGTGGTTTTCTCATGAAAACCATGCCCTCTGTATTCCTTTTTTTTTTCCTTTCTCATGAGCAATTGATGTACACTGATGTGCCAGAAAATAGAAACACCTAAATTATCAAGCGATGAATTTAATAAATAAAAAATAAGAAATACATGGTATCCAATACAATAAAGATATGAGAGAAAAGGAGGCAATGTAAACTGACTTTGAAAATTAAAGTGTACACCTGAGCCAAATCATTTGAAAATTTTCTAAATATTATACCTGAAGGGTTTGCTAGCTATGATTTCCACCTTTTCAAAAGAATTACTAAAAGTCTCCAATATTCCAGTTTTGTAGCAGCAGAATGATTCTACAATGCGCTTAAATATTTTTCCCAAACCTTAGACTTAGATGCTTATAAAGTTCATGTTTTAGTAATGTCTGAAAGTAACCAGTGAAAGAAAGATTGGGAGCTCTTTTATTTCTATTTAATTTCTTTGTGTGTGTGTGTGTGTGTGTGTGTGTGTAATTTTATTATTTTTATTTTTTTATTGATGCTTTGTGTATTTCATACATCATTTTCCAATTCAGTTCAGGCATATATCCCTTTCCCTTCCCCCCACCCCACCCCTACCCATCCCAGATCATGCATTCTGCTGTAACTTTTCTGCATCTTTCTCTGTTTTTTGTTTTGTTTTGTTTTGTTTTGTTTTCATTTTTTAACAATAAGTGATAATTTGTGAGTACAAGCATCCTTCATGTAAAACCAATTTGCAAGCAGTTGTGCCCAAACCCACACAGCTCATGGGTTCCACCATCCAGCAGGGGGGGCTTGTATGTTCAATCAAGTTGATCAAATGAGTGTCCAGTCTATATTGTTGTTTCACCATTCACCCCAATCGCAGCCCTTACATTCTACCGCACCCCCTCTTCCACAGATTGTTCCCTAGGCTTAGAAAAGGGGCACAGGTGGATGAGAAGCAAAACAGTCCACTTTCCCTGGAGCTGTTGTCTTGGTCTCTGGTCAGTTCTGGCTGTTTCCTTTCATGGGCTGACAGTTTGTCCAGGAATAACCTTTCAATCCTACTAATGAAGCATAAGCAATTAGATATATAGGTATTTAAACAGCACTAATTGTTATGGTAGGTTACTTTGGTATAGACACAGATGTGTGGATGGGATGTTAATCCATGAATTACGTTTTTTCTGTTAAATATTACAGGGTCTTATTGTGGCTTATAACATCTCCTAACCACTAGAGGACATAAGCTTGTGGCATCAGCTGTGGGTTATTCCTCCAAGGAGAGAGCTAATAGCCAATTAAATTTGGGATATATAGGCATATGGCTGCCACTGCTGCACAGTATTTCCAGGCAGGTGAGGTGTAGCTGGAGGAGTCTTGCTTGACTCAAGGAGACCTATATCTGTTTTATTGGTTTAGTGGCCTTTGATAACACTCTCTGGTATTCCAGAGACCAACTGTACACTTGCAAGTGCAGTCTCAATACATCTTTCCATGCTTACATCAGGTCTTCGACAGCAGAGCCTTATCGCCTCTCTTCTTGCAGGTATCCCAGTTTACAGGCAAGAAGCCTTTACATTTTGGGGGGGGGGGCTTGGATCCCCTAGCCAACATCTCCTTGGTAGAATAATCCATTGCTGATATCAGAGCTCTCCTGTATTAATATATTTTGCTTAAGTGCCTACCTTAAGGAGACTTTAGTATTATATTTGGTTCTGAATAGTGAATAATCCTTTTCCCAGTTCCTATGTCTATTAGTCAATTAAAGAATGTAGTTTTAGGGGCTGGAGAGATGGCCTAGCGGTTAAGAGCGCCGACAGCTCTTACAGAGGACCTGGGTTCGATCCCCAGCACCCACATGGCAGCCAAGAACTGTCCAAAACTCCAATTCCAGGAGAACTCCAGTTCCAGGGGAATCCGACACCCTCTTCTGACCTCCGTGGCATTTCACGACATGGGTGCACAAACCTACATGCAGACAGTACATTCATACACATACAGAAATAAATAAAAATTAAAAAAAAGAATGTAGTTTTACTGGTTTTATAAGAGATTACCTCTATAAGAGTTGGCTCCAATTTACAGTTAGAAATGACCTCATCATCATCATATTCCTCCTTGCTCTATGAAGGGGAGGTAAGAAAGTCTCTTATATTAAAATTCTGTGGCACCCAGAAGATAAGTTTTGTTAGGACTCATTATAAACAGTTGTTACAAGTAGGATACACAGAGGGGTTTGATGCCTGTAGCAGTCTGAGGCTTTTCTTCCTTTCAATGTTCATGTGGGCCAACCTTTCTGCTGGTACTTCCTGGTACATCCTACACAATCCAAAGCTATATCTGATCTTTCTCAGCCATTAAGTTGGTGACATTTTGACCTGTAGGAACATACAAATCTTTTCCCATAGTTGGTTTTAAGATTTAAATTGCAAAGTTTTTGACAAAAAGGTTTCATATATATGTGTATCCCCCCTTTTAAATTTAGGTTTTTATTTTTTGACCCATGAGTCTCAAAAAGGCAGTTGTAGTACACATACCTATAGGCAGGAATCAAGGCGCAGATTTCATCAAATTCACCCAAGCTGTTTTGGGTGACTGTATGTCGTTATCTTGGGAAGAAAACTTAATTACTTAAGTTAAATCATTCTACAGGTAAAAGAGAATGCTATAAGATGATACTGTACAGCAGAAAAATTATAGAGAACATTTTTTATGTGCCAATCCCAAAGTTATTGTTATATAGATTTTAAGTAAAACAAATGTGGACAACAACAATTTATATTTCCAATTAACTCAGATGCATTACTGTTTTTATAAAAATCTTTAAACCAATGTTGTTTAATATACACATATTTACTTTTACTAAGTCCTAAAATACCATGTAACCTGTAGACAGAGTCTGGGAAAAATTGGATACTTGTTGACCTCATGTCAATTAAATATACATTAATTGAATATAGACCTGTGTCCTTCTCCCGCCCCTCCCACCCCTCCCCATTCACCATTTCAGTCAGTTTTCTGATACAGTCTTTCTGTTGTTGTTCTTTTAATATGCATCCCTCTCCACAAGAAATATTTACAACTGGGTTATTGGCACTAGCATCCACATATGAGGGATACCATTCGTCGTCTGTTTTTCTGGGACCGTGTTACTTCACTTAATATAATATCTTCTAGCTCCATCCATTTACCTGCAAAGTTCATGATGTTGTCTTTCTTTACTGCTGCATAGAACTCCATTGTGTACATGTACCACATTTTCTCTATCCACTCATCAGTTGAGGGGCATTTGGGTTGGTTCCAGCTTTTTGCTATTGTGAACAGAGCTGGATGCAATAAATATAGCTGTGATGTATTTCTGCAGAAAGATGNGCTCTTTTCACTCTAGGTTGCTTTGGCTATTCGGGGTCTTTTGTTTTTCCAAATGAAATTGAGGATTTTTTTCCAAGCCTGTGAAGAAACTCTTGGGAATTTTGATTGGGATTGCATTAAATCTGTATAAGAGTTTGGGTAGAATGGACATTTTCACTATATTTATTTTCTCAATCCATGAGCATCGGAGGTTTTTCCATCTTCTGATGTCTTCTTCAATTTCCTTCTTCAGGGGTTTAAATTTTTTGTTGTAGAGATCCTTGGTGTCTTTGGTTAGGTTTGTTCCTAGGTTTTTGTTTTTTTTTTTTTGAGGCTATTGTGAGTGGGAAGGTCTCCTTGTATTCCTTCTTCAGTTTCTTGTTGTTGGTGTAAAGAAATGCTACTGATTTTTCTAGATTTATTTTATATCCTGCCACTTTACTGAAGTACTTAATCATTTAATCATTTCTAGGATTTTTCTGGTGGAATTCTTAGCATCCATTATGTAAACAATCATATTATCAGCAAACAGGGATAGCTTGTTTTCCTATTTTCCAATTAGAACTCCTTTAATTTCCTTTTCTTGCCTTATTGCCCTAGCAAGGGTTTCAAGCACTATATTGAAAAGGAGTAGTCACAGGGGGCAGCCTTGCCGAGTTCCTACCTTTAAGGGGAATGCTTCTGTCATTTCCCCATTTAGGACGATATTGGCTGTGGGTTTCCTGTATATGGCTTTGATTACATTGAGGAATGATCCCTCCAGTCCAATTCCCTCTAGGACTTTAAATATGAAGGGATGCTGGATGTTGTCAAAGGCTTTCTCCACATCAATTGAGATGATGGTGTGGTTTTTGTCTTTCAGTACATTTATATGCTTGATGATATTATTGATTTTCGTATGTTGAACCATCCCTGTATCTCTGGTATGAATCCAACTTGGCCATGATGGATGATCTTCTTGATGTGGGTCTGTATGCAATTTTCCAGTATCCTGTTTAGAATTTTGGCATCTGTGTTCATTACAGAGATGGGTCTATAGTTCTCCTTTTTGATTGTATGTTTACCTGGTTTTGGTAATAGCATGATGCTGGCTTCATAGAAGGAATCTGGTAGAACTCCCTCCATTTGTATCCTTCTGAACAACTTGAGTAGTAATGGTTGTAAATCTCTTTGAAATATTTTATAGAATTCTGCCGTGAAACCATCTGGGCCTGGGCATTTTTTGGTTGGGAGGCTACTTATTACGTCTTCAATTTCTTTGTTTTTATTACTTCTTTATTTTTTTTTGTTTTTTCAGCAATAAATAATAATTTATGAGCACAAGCATCCTTCATGCAAAACCAATTTGGAAGCAGTTGTGCCCAAACCCAAACAGCCCATGGGTCCCACCATCCAGCTATGGGGGTTCGTATGTTCAATCAAGTTGATCAAATGAGTGTCCAGACTATATTGCTGTAGTTTCACCATTCAACCCAATCTCAGCCCTTACATTCTACCATGCCCCCTCTTCAGCAGATTGTTCCCTAGGCTTAGAAAAGGGGCACAGCTGGACGAGAAGCAAAACAGTCTACTTTCTCTGGAGCTGTTGTCTTGGACTCTGGTCAGTTCTGGCTGTTTCCTTTCATGCACTGACAGTTTGTCCAGGAATAACCTTTCAATCCTACTAATGAAGCATAAGCAATTAGATATATAGGTATTTATACAGTACTAATTGTTATGGTAAGTTACTTTGGTACAGACAGAGATATTTGAATGGTATTTTAATCCATGAATTACGTTTTTATGTAAAATATGACAGGATCTTACTGTGGCTTATAACATCGCCTAACCACTAGAGAATATAAGCTTGTGACATCAGCTGTGGGTTATTCCTCCAAGGAAAGAGCTAATAGCCAATTAAATTTGGGATATATAGGCATATGGCTGCCACTGCTGCACAGTATTTCCAGGCAGTTGAGGTATAGCTGGTGCTGACGGAGGAGTCTTGCTTGACTCAAGGAGACCTATATTTGCTTTATTGGTTTAGTGGCCTTTGGTAACACTCTCTGGTATTCCAGAGACCAACTGTACACGTGCAATTGTGGTCTCAATACATCTTTCCCATGCTTGCATCAGGTCTTCAACAGCAGAGCCTTATCGCCTTTCTTCTTGCAGGTATCCCAGTTTACAGGCAAGAAGCCTTTACATTTTGGGGGGGGGGGCTTGGATCCCCTAGCCAACATCTCCTTGGTAGAATAATCCATTGCTGATATCAGAGCTCTCCTGTATTAATATATTTTGCTTAAGTGCCTACCTTAAGGAGACTTTAGTAGTATATTTGGTTCTGAATAGTGAATAATCCTTTTCACAGTTCCTATGTCTGTTAGTCAATTAAAGAAGGCAGTTTTACCAGTTTTATAAGAGATTACCTCTATAACAGTTGGCACCAATTTACAGTTACAGCACGACCTCATCATCATCATAGTTCTCCTTGTTCAATGGGGTGGGGGAGTTTAAAAAGTCTCTCATATTAAAGCTTTGTGGCACCTAGAAGGTAAGTTTCATTAGGACTCATTGTAAATACTTGTTACAAGTAGGATCCACAGAGGAGTTTGATGTCTGCAGCAGTCTGATGCTCTTCTTCCTTTCAATGTTCAGACAGGCCTACCTTTCTGATGGCACTTGCTGGTACATCCTACACAATGCAAAGCTGTATCTTTTCTTTCTCAGCCATTAAGTTGGTGACATTTTGACCTGTTGGACATACAAATCTTTTCCCATAGTTAGTTTTAAGATTTGAATTGCAAGGTTTTTGACAAAAGGTTTCATATCTATTTGTATCCCCCTTTTTTATTTTAGGTTTTCGTTTTTTGACCCATGAGTCTCAAAAAGACAGTTGTATTACACATACCTATAGGCTGGAATCAAGGTGCAGATTTCATCAAATTCACCCATGCTGTTTTGGGTGACTGTATGTGGTTAATTTGGGAAGCAAACTTAATTTTTTAAGTTAAATCATCCTACAGGTAAAAGAGAATGCTACAAGGTGATACTGTACAACAGAAAAATTACAGAGAACATTTATATGTGCTAATCCCAAAGTTATTGTTATACAGGTTTTAAGTAAAACACATGTTGACAGTGACAGTTTATATTTCCCATTAACTCTGGTGCATTTCTGTTTCTATCAGAACCTTTAAACCTATGTTGTTTAACACATATTTACTTTTACTAAGTTCTAAAACACCGTGTAACCTGTAGACATAGTCTGGGCAAAATTGGATACTTGTTGAACTCATGTCAATTAAATATGCATTAATCAAATATACACACGTGTCCCTCTCCCGCCCCTCCCACTCCTCCTGATTCACCATTTCAGTCAGTTTTCTGATGCAGTCTTTCTGTTGTTGTTCTTTTAATATGCATCCCTCTCCACAAGAAATATTTATAACTGGGTTATTGATGCTAGCATCCACATATGAGGGATACTATTTGTTGTTTGTTTTTCTGGGACTGTGTTACTTCACTTAATAGAATGTCTTCTAGCTCCATCTATTTACCTGAAAACTTCATGATGTTGTTTTTCTTTACTGCTGCATAGAACTCCATTGTGTACATGTACCACATTTTCTCTATCCACTCATCAGTTGAGGGGCTTTTGGGTTGGTTTCAGCTTTTTGCTATTGTGAATAGAGCTGCAATAAATATAGCTGTGCATGTATTTCTGCAGTAAGATGAGTCTTGTGGGTATATACCCAGGAGTGGTATGACTGGGTCAAATGGCAAGCTCATTTTGAGTCTTCCAAGGGTTCTCCACACTGCTTTCCATAGTGGCTGTACAAGTTTACATTCCCACCAGCAATGGATGAGTGTTCCCCTTTCCCCACAACCGCTCGCAGCCCTTGATATCTTTTGTTTTCTTGATCCTAGGCCAGTACCTATATTGAGAGTGAGATTATCATAGAGAGTGCTTAATTGCATTTCCTCCTTAATTATTAGTGATGTTGAACACTTAAGATTTCTCAGCCATCTCTAATCCTCTCTGTGAAGTCTCTATTTCAGTTCTTGTGCTCCATCTTTTGAGTGATCATTTGTTTTCTTTCTTCTTTGTTTTTGTTGAGTAGTTGTATATCCTGTGGAAATCAATTGCTTTGTCAGATGTATCTGCAGTGAGATTTTCCTCCTCCCATGTGTGGGTTTTTCTCTTCATTTCCTCTATTGTTTCTTTTGATGTATTAGAGCTTTTGAGTTTAATGAGTCCCATTTGTCAATTGGTTACTTATTTATTGGCAGCTGCTGTCCTGATTTAGGAAGTCTTTTCCTATGCAGTTCTTGTAGTCTGCTGACAAGTTCTCTTCTATCTCCTTCAGAGTTTGGGGGTTTCATGTTGAGGTCTTTGATCCATCTGAATTGATTTTTTGTACAGGGTGAGTGGTAGGATAGTTTGTATTAGTCACTTTTCCTGTTGCTGTGATAAAAACACCAGACCAAGGAACTCTAAATAGGACGAGTTTATTTGTATTGGCTTACGAGTTGACGGTTCCAGGGAATATATAGTCCGTTGTGGCAGGAGGCGCAATGGCGCTTGGGCCAGCAGCCGATGCGTCACAATCGTTTGCAAAGCAGCCAAACCGTGATAACAGAGATGAGGGCGACCCGGATGGTACCAGGTATTCTTGTTAAACTCACTAAGCCTGCCCCCAGTGAGGATCATACTTCCTCTTGCATGGTCACAACTTTCTAAGACTCCCAAAAACAGTGCCACCAGCTGGAGACAAAGTCCCGAATTCTTAACAGCTATGGGTGACACTGCATTCAAACACGCACATTCCACTCCCTGGCCCCCCTAGGCGTCATAACCATATAAAAAATCAAAATCATTTAATCCAAAACAAAACAAAAATTCCCCATAGTCTTTACGATTTCAATGCCATTCAAAAGTCACATGCTCCAAAGTCTCTTTGCGGACTCATTGGCCAATCTCCTCACTGTAGGCTCTCTGTAAAATCAAAAGGCCATTAAAACACTTCCAACTTACTTGGGAAACTTGAATCCCATTCCCATTCCAACTTCAAGGAAGGAAATAGACTCATTGCTCAAAAACTTGACCAAAATAAGACCGAAAAAACATGCAGGGCAAACACCAAGTCCCAGTAGCTCCATGTCAATTTCTGTGACTTGACTTCCAAAGGGCTTTAGATGGCTCAGACTCTTCCACAACGCTTTGGCTTGCACATACATTCTCTTTTCCTTAAGGCTTGGTTACCACTCCCTGTAGCAGCTCTCCTAGGCAAATATCTACAGGTTTCTGGCATCTTGAAATTCTTTTGGGGCTCTCTTTGGCCTGCAATCAAGGTCTTCCATTCACACCTTCACGCAATGACCCTCAATCGGGCCTTCTTTCTTCTTCAGGGATACGCCCCTGCTCACTCTTCCTGGACTCTGCTGACTCTCTGAAATATTCTGTTGGAGGAAGAACTTATGACCCCTTCACTCCTGCAAACTTCACAATCCTCTAAAGCCAGACACACACATGATTGAAATTGCCAAATCTAGCTACAAGTTACGTGGATGGACTCTGTCCTACTTTAAACCACATTGTGCAATTTTTCTCTGCCTCTGACTTGTTGGAGGATTAGCTGGTGTGTCTTGCCCTGAAGGTTATTTGCCTGTTGTTTACTTGTATCTCCAGCGCCTTAATCACTTTAATCGCACTTTTCCCATCGTTCCATTGTAAATATCTAGGCTCTCCTTATCATTTATATCCTTATAAAAGGAGCCTCTCCTTCACAAGCCTTGGCCACCTTTAATCTTCCTAATGTACTTTTCAGATCACAAACTGTACAGTTCTGCATTACCGTCGCACATTTGCTCTTTTTCCACTGGTAGATCTTATATATTTCCATTATTTCAAATTAAAAGCCACACCAACATTTCTACAGTAGCCTGTTTTGATATAATCCTCCCCAAAGACATTAGTCCATTGCTTTGCTTTCAACTTGCATTGGCAAGACATTTGGGCTGTGTGGAAAAACTGCTGCTAGCTCTTTGTCAAAATTATCCCATGTCTGCTGCCCTAAGTCTTTATTTTCCTCTGGCAACACATTTGTTGTTTGCAGCTAGGCTTTCTTCCAGCCTTCCACTAGAATGGCCCCCTTAAGCTCTGCTTACTTATAGGTCAACAGCTTTCTAGCCAAATGTTACAAAGTCTGTCACACATTTCTCCAAACACCCAACATGGTCAGGTTGTTCCACAGCACCATAGCCCACAGTCTGAGGTACCAAATAAGTGTAGTATTATCGGCTTTTTGCGTGATAAAACCCATGGACCAAGGAACTATAAAAGGAGAGTTTAATTTGAGCTTCAACGATTGATGGTTCCAGGGAATTGAGATAGCCAGTATGGTGGGAGGACAAGAGGGGGCTGGGAAAAAAAAGCAGCAAGCCAAGGGGTCACATCTCGCAAGTGCACAGGGAAGCAGAGTAGAGGGCAGCTATGGACCAAGGTGTTAAACTCACGCAAACCTGCACCCCGAATGCCCAAACTCTCCTCTACACAAGCACACCTTCTATAGCCTCTAAAAACAGTGCTCACCAACCTGGGAGACAAATGTGCGTAAATACTTTAAAGCTATGCGGAGCACATCATTCAAAACACCACAGTGGTTTAATTTCATCTCTTCTACTGGTGGTTGATCCAGTTTGTGCCATAACACTTGAAGATGCTTGTTCTTTTCCTCATTGTGTCGTTCTGGTCACCCTTGTCAAATATGAGGTGGCATGAAATTGTATTGTGCTCAGTGTAGATCTTCTACAGTTTATTCCATGTGGTCATCGGTCTGTTTTTTGTGCCCAGAGTTCAAGCTGTGTTTACGACTAATGCCCTGTATGTGTAAGTAGTTCGATGTCTGGTAGAGTGACCCCCCCCCTTGCATTGCTGTTTTCACCCAGGGTTGCTTTGGCTATTCAGAGTCTTTTGTTTTTCCAAAAGAAATTGAGGAGTTTTTTTCCAAGCCTTTGAAGAAGCTCCTAGGGATTTTGATTGGGATTGCATTAAATCTGTATAAGAGTTTGGGTAGAATGGTCATTTTTACTATATTTATTTTCCCAATCCATGAGCATTGGAGGTTTGTCCATCTTCTGATGTCTTCTTCAATTTCCTTCTTCAGGGGTTTAAAATTTTTGTTGTAGAGATCCTTGTTGTCTTTGGTTAGGTTTGTTCCTGGGTATTTTATTGTTTTTGAGGCTACTGTGAGTGGGAAGGTCTCCTTGTCATCCTTCTTCAGTTGCTTGTTGTTGGTTTAAAGAAAGGCTACTGATTTTTCTAGATTTATTTTGTATCCTGACACTTTACTGAAGCTCATAATTGTTTCTAGGAGTTTTCTGGTGGAGTTCTTAGCATCCCTTAGGTAAACAATCATATCATCAGCAAACAGGGATAGCTTGACTTCCTATTTTCCAATTAGAACTCTAATTTCCTTTTCTTGTCTTATTGTCCTAACAAGGGTTTCAAGCACTATATTGAAAAGGAGTGGTGACAGGGGGCAGCCTTGCTGAGTTCCTACCTTTAAGGGGAATGCTTCTGTCATTTCCCCATTTAGGATGATATTGGCTGTGGGTTTCCTGTATATTGCTTTGATTACATTGAGGAATGATCCCTCCAGTCCAATTCCATCTAGGACTTTAAACATGAAGGGATGCTGGATTTTCTTTGATGATATTTATTGATTTTCGTATGTTGAACCATCCTTGCATCTCTGGTATGAATCCGACTTGGTCATGATGGATGATCTTCTTGATGTGGGTCTGTATACAATTTGCTAGTATCCTGTTTAGAATTTTGGCATCTGTGTTCATTAGGGAGATGGGTCTATAGTTCTCCTTTTGGGTTGTATGTTTACCCGGTTTTGGTAATAGCGTGATGCTGGCTTCATAGAAGGAATCTGGTAGAACCCCCTCCACTTGTATCCTTCTAAACAACTTGAGTAGTAATGGTTGTAAGTCTTTTTGAAATATTTTATAGACTTCTGCTGTGAAACCATCTGGGCCTGGGCATTTTTAGTTGGGAGGCTACTTATTACATTTTCAATTTCTTCATGTATTATTAGTCTATTTAAGCTGTCGATCTCTTCTTGGTTGAGCTTTGGGGATTCCCGGGATTTCTGATATTCATCCATTTCTTCTAGGTTTTCAAACTTAGTAGAGTGTAGGTTTTTGAAGTATTCTCATATGATTGTCTGGATCTTTTCATTGTCTGTTGTTATATTTCCCCTTTCATAACAGATTCTCTTGATTAGGTGTTGTTCCTTCTTTCTTTTGGTTAACTGCGCTAGAGGTCTGTCTATCTTGTTTATTCTCTCAATGAACCAACTTTTGGATTCATTGATTTTTTTGTATGGTTTTCTTTATTTCTATTTCATTGGTCTCTGCTCTTATTTTTGTTATTTCTTCTTTTCTGCTGCATTTAGGGCTCATTTGTTGTTTTCTCTCAAGTATTTTTAGCTGCAGTGTTAGATCATTCACTTGTGCTCTTTCTATTTTTTTTTTAATGTAGGCACTTAGAGCTATAAACTTCCCTTTTATGACTGCTTTCAAAGTGTCCCATAGGTTTTGCTGTGTTATATTATCATTGTCATTCAGTTCCAGGAATGTTTTTATTTATTTCTTTATTTCTTCCTTGACCCATTCATTATTCAGGAGAATGTTGTTTAGTCTCCATATGTTCTTGTAGGTTGTAGTGTTTATCCTGGTGTCGATATTGAGTTTTATTGCACTATGGTCTCATAGAATGCATGAGATTATTTCAATCTTTTTGTATTTGTTGAGTTTTTCCCTGTGTCCCAGTATATGGTCTATTTTGGAGAATGTTCCGTGAGGTCCTGAGTAGAAAGTGTATTCTCTCGTGTTTGGGTGAAATATTTGATAGATGTCTGTGAGGTCCATTTGGTGTATTGTATCATTTAGTTCTGATGTCTCTCTGTTTATCCTTTGTCCTGTTGATCTGTCTAAAGGCCTTAGTGGGGTATTGAAGTCCCCTACTATTACTGTGCTGGGGTTAATATGTGCCTTGAAATCCTGAAGAATTGTCCTTATAAAGTTTGGTGCACTGGCATTTGGTACACATGTATTCATGATTGTGAGATCTTCATTGTCAGTTGTTCCTTTAATAAAGATGTAATGGCCCTCTGTCTCTTTTGATTTCTTTTGCTTTGAAGTCTATTTTGTCTGATATTAGAATAGCAACACCTGCTTTCTTTTTGGTACCATTTGCTTGGAATATTTTCTTCCATCCCTTCACCTTAAGTTGGTGCCTATCCTTGAGATTGAGATCAGTTTCTTGTAGACAGCATATAGATGGGTTTTGTTTTCTAATCCATTCTCCTAGTTTATGCCTTTTTTTAATTTTTTTTTAAATTTTTTTATTGATGCTTTGTGCATTTCATACATCATTTTCCAATTTGCCAGATAGGCATATGTCCCTTTCCCTGCCCCCCCACAACCCCCCACCCACCCAGAGCATGGTAGAGTCTTGGTATTCTGGCCTGGCCATAACTGTCCTTGCATTCTTCTCTGTTTTTTTTTCCCCCTTTTTTAGCTATAAGTGATAATCCATGAGTAAAGCATCCTTCGTGCAAAACCAATCTACAGGCTGTTTGTGCCAAACCCCCACAGCCACCACCATCCAGTGGGGGGTCGACCTGTTGTTTGTTCAATCAAGTTGATCCAAATGAGTTTCCAGACTACATCGCTGTAGTTTCACCATTCACCCCAATCGGAGCCTTTACATTCTACCACACCACCTCTTTTCCGCAGGTTTTTCCCTAGGCTAGAAAAGGGGCACAGGTGGGATGAAGTAAAAAAGTCCCACTCTCCTGGAGCTGTTGTCTGGACTCTGGTCAATTCTGCTGGCTGTTTCCTTTCATGGGCTGGACAGTTGTCACGAGGGTAACTTTACCTTCGATCCTACTAATGAAAGCACAAGCAATTAGATATATATGGTATTTAGGCAGCACTAATAGTTATGGTAGGTACTTTGGCATAGACACATATGTTTGGATTGATATTTTGTTAATCCATGATATTACATTTTTCCCCCCTGTTTAAATGATGACAGGGTCTTACTGTGGCTGTATAACACATCTCCTAACCTGTAGAGGATGTAAGCTTGTGGCATCAGCCATGGTATTCCTCCAAGGAGAGAGCCAATAATCCAATTAGATTTGGGGATATACAGGCACATGTGCCTCTGCTGCACAGTAATTTCTCCAGGCAGGTGAGGTGTAACTGGTGCTGACGGTCGAGTCTTGCTTGACTCAGGGAGACCCGTATTTTCTTTATTGGTTTAGTGGCTTTGGTAACACTCTCTGGCATTCCAGAGGCAATCTGTACACTTGGCATGTGCGGTCTCAATACATCCCTCCAGTGTTTGGGCAGGCTACAACCAGAACCACCTGGGCAAGTAGCTCTGGAGCCGGGTTCTTCCGAGCCTTGAGGGGGTCGGACTGGGCATGGGCCAGAGGGCCAGAGGGTCCGAGAGTTGGGCGGACGGCCAGTGCGGCTGCACCGGCCTTTGGGCAGGCTGGCCGGGGCACGGGCTAGTAAGGTAAGAGATACACAAACACAAGCACAACCAACCGCCATCGGTGGAAATTCCAAGTCGACTGACTTTCTTTTGGGAACCTTCAGAACAAGAAGAGAAGAGTGTTTTGGTCTTCCAATATCCAATATAGCAAAAAAATTGAAAAGCAGACAAGGTACCATAACCCATAAACAAGGAGGGGGAAAGGGAACAAAAAAATAAAAAAGAGCATCTGAAGGAGGCAAAAGCAAAACGTCCGATATTTGTGATCTAAACCACAAAAGGGAAGCCACATGCCAGGGACACGACGAAGGGCAACATGGGAAAAGCACAGGATAATCCTGCACCAGGCTCTACCAAACCTGTAGGAGACAGCTACATTGGGAACCCGTTGGAGGAGAGCCAAGGAACAGATCTTAGAGGAAATTGCAGACCTATACAGAGAAATTAAAGAAATAAAGAGAAATTCAGAGAACCTAAAGAGAGAGATATGAAAAAACCTAAAAAGTGACCTAGAGGTATACTAATGGACAAACTTCAGAAAGAAACTAAAGGAACAGATTTACAAACTCCGGAAAGAACTATGAGGGAGAAAAAAATAAGAATATTGAGAAACTAAAGAGAGCGAGGAATGAAAAACTCAGAAAGGACTACTAGAGATACAATGACAACCTTTCAGAAAGAACTTAAATGAACAGACCAAACAAAGTCCAAAAAGAAACTAGAGGTGAGAAAAAAAATACAAACACTCCCGAAGGAAGTAGAACCAATGAAAAAGGAAGCCAACCAATGAAGTAAGGAGCACTAAGAAGAGGATTAGGTAGTTTATGCCTTTTGATTGGGTGAGTGTTTAGCCCATAATATTAAGGTTATAATTGAAAGATGGCTTATTGCTTCCTTTCGTTTATATCCATTTGGACTTGTAGCCTCTGATTTCTATTCCTACGGTTATGTTATTTATAGTTTCTTTTCCTAGGTGTTTGAGTGATTGTTGCTACTTTCTTCTGACCCTTTGAATCACTTCAAGTATTCTTGAAAACGTTGGTTTTTTGCCAGACAGGTGTCTAGCTAATCTCTGTTTATGTACGGAAAGATTTTAGCTTCTCCCCTTAACTGACCTGTCAATCGACATTTTTCGCTGGTACACGTATTCTGGGTTGGCTACTAGTCCCTTCCCCTGGGACTTGCTTTGCCGCCTTGTGTCGTTCTTTGGCTTTGCCTGGTTTCTTTGGCTCGGACGACCGTACGTGTTTTTGCTGGATTTCTGTGGGTGTGGTGGACATAAGGGTAGGCCCAAATGCTTTTCTTTGTAGCCTTTCGAAGTTTGTCTTTTGTTTTGGGTGTCTAAGCAATTTTAACTATGATATTTTGTGGGGGCTTTTTCTGTTTCTGAATCTATCTATTTGGAGTCCCTAGGTGCTTCTTCTATCTTTGTTATGGGTTTGTCTACTTTTCGTTTGGAGAAATTTTATCATCTATTATTTGTTGAAGATGTGATTCAATAATTTCCTTGAGGATTATTCTCCTTACTCTATTCTATAGTGAATGCAAGAAGGTTTGAATCATTTCATAGTGGCCCAGATTTCCTGGTTGTTACACTTGTTGTGTATTTTTTAATTTTTTCATATCTGTTATTTGAGCTTTTTAGTTTGCTCTTTGTTATCTTCCAGAACCTGATATTCTTGTTCTGGTTCGGCTTCCTCCATTCTGCTTCTGAGAATTTTGTTTTACCTTCCTTTATTCTTGATTGGATGAGTTTTCTATTTCCTTTTTCATTTCATCCTGTGATTTCTTTAGTATTTCCATTTCCTTTTTGATCTTCTCAATCTCTTCTTGATGCTCCTTACTTCGTTGGTTGGCTTCCTTTTTCAGTGTTTCTACTTCCTTTTGGAGTTTTTTTCTCCCTCTAGTTCTTTCTGGAGTTTGTCAATCTGTTCCTTTATTTCTTTCTTAAGTTTGTCATTGTATCCCTCTAGGTCCTCTTTGAGTTTTTTATTCTCTCTCTTTAGTTCTCTGAATTCTTCTTTATTTTCTTTAATTTCTCTGCATAGGTCTGCAATTATTCCTCTAAGATCTGTTCCTTGGGTCACCTCCAGGGGGATCCCATTGTAGCTATCTCCTACAGGTTTGATAGAGCCTGGTGTGGGATTGTCCTGCACCTTTCCCGTGTTGTCCCTTTGTCCTGTCCCTGGCATGTGGGTTTCCCTTTTGTGATTCAAATCACAAATGTCTTTTCACTATTTTAGCGGCTGGTTTTGCTTGCCTCCTTCTGATGCTTTTTTTCTTTCTTTCTTTCTTCTTTCCACCTCCTTGTTTATGGAGTATTGACTTGTCTAGGTTTTAGGCTTTCAATATTGTTTATATATTGGATATTGGAAATCTAAGTCACTCTTCCCTTCCTGTTCTGAAGGTTCTCCAAAAAAGTCCACTTGGATACTCTCTCATCAATTCCAGTCGGGGGGGATGGTATGCCTGACTTAGCCCATTCCCTGGTACCTGTCTGGAGCAACTTCAGGGCTCTTGTGATTCAGGAGCCTGCCGCTCAAAGACACAAAGGCACTGAACCAAAGGTACCAGCTGCAAAGGCGAAGGGTGGCTCTGCCCTGACAGCCACCCCCTACAAGAGTTTAGAGTTGAGACCCTTTTCCAGCAACCCAGGAATCAATCTACCCTAAAATCCACCTGTCTGGAGTGACTTCCAGGCTCCTGTGCTTCAGGAGCCTGCCCACACACCATTAACATTTCGAGGGGGTAGTTTTGCTATATACTGATCAAGGGGTCAGAAAGAGGTAAGTGAGATCACTTAGGTTGCATATAAAAATTGCAAGAAATTCACAGAAGGCGTTTGGGCCATCAACATGTTATGCTTTGTGTTAACATTGCTTTGATTATCTATTAATGTTGTAAAAATGCAGACCTGTGAATTAGTAGAAATCTCAATAATCATGCCTGAGTGCCATCAAGCTATTCAGAAATATAGAAGCTTAGTTATAAAAAAGACTTCTGGGCCTAGAGAGATGGCTCAGTGGTTAAGAACACTGGATGATCTTGCAAAGGACCCAGTTCAGTTATCAGCACCTACATGACAGCTAACAACTGTCCACAACTCCAATTTCAGGGGATTTGACATTATCTTCTGACTTTTGTGGACACTGCATGACATGACTGAACTTATAAACATGCAGGAAAAATATAAACATATACACAAAATGAAAAATACAGCCACTATGGAAAGCAGTGTGGAGAACCCTTGGAAGACTTGGAATGAACTTGCCACCTGACCCAGCCATACCACTCCTAGGCATGTACCCTCAAGACTCACCCCACTACAGATATACATGCATGGCCATGTTTTTTCAGCTCTCTTTACAATAGCAAGGAGCTGGAACCAACCTAAATGCCCCTCAACTGATGAGTGGATAGAGAAAATGTGGTACGTCTACACAATGGAGTTCTATGCAGCAGTAAAAAAAGACTACATCATGAGTTTTGCGGGAAAATGGCTGGAGCTAGAGGACATCATGCTGAGGGAAGTAACACAGTCCCAGAAAAACAAATGACAAATGGTATCCCTCATCTGTGGATGCTAGTGCCAATTACCTAGTTGTATTTCTTGTGCACAGCCCCTTGAGCTTTTGTCCAAAGCAGCTGGGAGTGATGCATATTGGAAACAACAACAACAACAATAACAGAAAGGACTGCATCGAAGAACTAACTGAAACAGTGAACTTCTGCTCAAAACAGTCAACTTCCTCATGGAGAATATTGAGAAAGACTGAGAAAGAGATGAATAGCATGTTTGGCAGAATGCATGAGCTTACTCGCCTCCATCTGTTGCCAAAAAAGAAACTTCTTGATTGAAGTATGAGAAGCTACACTTATCCTGCTGAGTATAGGGATAAAATATTTTAGACATACAGTTAGATTAGCGTGGTTTAGGAAAGGGACAGGGTCTATGGCCTCTCCAACCATGTATGCTTGGGTATTTTTACAGTACCAGGCATGAATTCACTCCTATTGAGACAGCTTTAAGTCCACTTTACACAGCTGTTGATTCCCCTCAAGATAAAAGTACCAATATTGCACTTATAAGGTATTATTTGCTAAGCTGATTGGTTGTTTTGATTCATAGACTTTAAAGCTGGGTATGACCATTGATGATGGCAAAACAATTGGACAGTTTGCATGCCACCTCTTGATACTTACCCGAGCTAGCTAATCTTCAGGTCGGGGGGCGCTTTCAGGTTCCCAGTTTTCAGCTCCCATTGTTCCAAAAGTTCCTGTGTCCGGAGAGGTGCTACTTTAGAGTAAGGACTACCAAGCGGGGCATGGTGGCACCCGCCTCTTAATCCTAGCACTTGGGAGCAGAGGCATGGGGATCTTTGTGAGTTCAAGGCAGCCTGGTCTAACCGAGGCAAGTCCAGCCACCGCTGGGTGGGCGTTACAGGAGACCCCTGTCTCTTGTAAGAAACAACCCCCCAAAAAAAAAAAAAAACAAAAAAGAAAGAAAAAGAAAGAAAAAAAAAAAGTACGGCCTTACCTTCAATTATGGGAGGCAAAAACGGACTCTGTGGCAATAGCTGGTATTATTTCATCAACTGGTTAAATGTAGTTCAATATTGCTACAATCAGCTTGTGTAGTGGAACTGAATGAAAGCATTAATTAGCGAGGGAATAAGGAAAGGCTTCATTTACTGAGACTCAGAGAAGGTCTCTGAATAGTATTGCTATCACAAACTCAGGCACAAGACATCTTAACAGTCTGTGACAGAGGATTTGACAAGTAAGCTCTGTGTGTAAAGCTCATCCCTCTGTTCTTAGGGCTGTTCTTATAGGAGTTTATATGTCAATGTATCATTTAGGCTGAGTTCCTTTTGATTAGTAATTGTGGTACAACCACTAAAAATTCTAAAATAGCCCACCTAGATTATAGCCTTTTATTCTCTAATCCAGTAGAAGCAGTGAAAATGTTATATGATGGAGTAAGGAAAATATTGTAAAGCTAAAAACTGTTAAATATAGTTTTTATATCATAAAATTCAATTTACTTCTAATATATGTTATAGCATTTGACAGTTTAAAGTTACATTAGCATCACATAGTATGAATAGTAGTCATTTTATCTGATTCTAATGAATGTTAATTTATATTTTTCAAATGTTAATCAAATATGACTCTATGGTATTGAATTCTTACCATAAAAATTATAATTTCATTAACATCTGAACTTATAAGATTATACAATTATCCCCTTCAATAGGGACGACCCAAAATGTTAAAAATAATTAACTTTTTTATTTGCTAAATGAATAATCTTATTTCAGGCTTGTGTATAGATAGACATAAAGAATATACCAATTTCAGTTTGTATATAGACTTATGTATGTTGGATCTGAAAAACTGAATATGCTGAATTTGCTATTCATTCTATGTGGGACTCTTCAAAATAGAAGGCTCTAAAATTATGTCGAAGCATTAGAAAGACAACACTGCTATTTATAAACAGCTTGACATCACAATCACTATCAAATGCAAATATTAAGAAATGTTGCTAGGTAAAAAATTGCCATTTCAGTGCCTTGACCTAATTCATTCTACGCATTATATTTGTAAATATACTTATCAGCAGATACACAACAATATTTTGACATTTCAAATTAACTGAAATGTCAACACTTTAGAGAAACATATGTTACGCAACAGAGGGCTGATGTTATACACCCCTCCACTGTTCAAAAGCTGCTAGAACATGTGTTTGGAAATTCCTCATTTTGTATAAGTTCAAAATCAATAGCACATCAACTTCTTTGGGAGTCTGTGTAAAAAACTGTCTGATACTTAACAATCGACAGAGTCAAAGGGTGGAATAACAACAATCTATTGGTGGTAATAAAAAACAAACTCTGAATTTTTCCGAAATAAAAAGATACTTTAGAGTCTATAAGGTAAGAGGCTGGAGCGTGGCTCCGTGATTACGAACTCTGGTGTTGTTCCTGCACTGCTTTGAGTTCTCCAGCACCCGCATGCTGGTAACAACTGTCCATCACTCCGTTCCAGGGGCATCTGATCCCCCTTCTGACCTGTATGGACCATTTGTACTCCGACTTTACCCCGCACCACTTTTACTTCCCTTTATGTGACTTTCTTTTGGCACTACCCCCTCTTCTTTCACCAATCACAATAACGTAAAATAACTGATACATATTTAAAAACATGAATGCTATATCTGCTTTCACCGACTGTACCACACCACACCAAAATTATCGATTTTAACTAAACGAGGATACCACATAATTTATGTGTGTGAACCGTGGGTTTGCACTTATTACTACTACAAATCACCTTAATCTAGTCAGAACTTATCACAAAAGTGTTCCCAGCCAGCAATTCTTTATCTACAGATTTTGGAGGCATAAAGAGGTGAGCTTCAGGAATGGAAACATAGGTAAAGGGAACCACAAGAACCCTCCGCAAACACCAGGCTGTTTCAGCCCCAGATCTAAGGCCGCAATCTTCTGTGACCACCAGAGAGAAGAGCAGGAAAACACTTTCACAATTCGTAAGCTGCACTTCATAGTAGGTTATGAATAGAATATGCTATGTAAATAGAAGCACTTATTAAATTTTGAAGGAATCCTGTGATCATTAAGATATTACTATTGATCTCTG
Organism: Rhizomys pruinosus; assembly: GCA_009823505.1. Taxonomy (NCBI): domain Eukaryota; kingdom Metazoa; phylum Chordata; class Mammalia; order Rodentia; family Spalacidae; genus Rhizomys; species Rhizomys pruinosus. The sequence continues at coordinate 279,999 of VZQC01005101.1, forward strand.
AAGGTCAATACACTCAATTACCATTCATAAACAGCTGTAGCTTATTTCAGCAATTTTGTCTGATCTCTGACAGTTGACCATCTCCAAATCCTTACTAGCTTGGGATAATATATTCATTTTTCTATCAGTTAATCCAATTTATTGTAGCACTGAATCCCTCAGAAATGGTATGCCCCATCCCCTCCCATGAATGTTTAATATCTGTTTAGTGAGTGCTCCTCTCACATAGAGAGATGCAAACATTTTTCAGCAGAAAATATGTTTCAAGTGGATTCCCCACTTCCCTAAATCTTGCACAGCACCAGAACTGGTTGGGTATGGATTTTTTTCTAACACATTCTTTAACCACCGGTGTGGGCCCTCCCGGGAGCAAGGGGGTAGCTACTGCTACTAGCCCCAAATACCAAACTTGATATCTATGTATGATAGATATTATTATTGTGGGATGATGTTAAGTAGAATTAGAATTAGAGCATATATATAATACCTAACCATTAGCACATTAAATCCCATTTCTCAAGTCATTACTATCCATCACAACACAATTGCCTTACTTGTAACTTACATTTTGTCCTACTGAGTGTAAAACTTTCATAGTGGGCTTTATTTTCTCTCAGTGAAATTTTGGGACATAAAGGGGGGGTGGGAACCAATAAATTCACATCCGATAATGTGAGTAAGATGGGGAAATGACAAGCGAACACACACGCTCCCTGGATGGTCCAGTCCTGAGCTAGATTTCCCACAAGCAAACGGTTTGCTTCTGCAGGGACCGTTCGGAGCATGCAGATAGTTGGAATATGAAATGTCTTGCTCATGCCCTTCCCTCAGCATAGAGACCTTGGAGGCAGAACAGCTTCCACCAAGACGTCCACGTTTTACACTGTATTTGAACTGGACATCTGTGGTCTTCAGTTTCTCCTCTCCCTGTTCATTCATTCACAGGCTTCCAGAGTAGACAGCTGGAACTGCAGTCTTCAAAATGACTGTCATTACACAGCCGGAGAGCAACCTGAAGCCTCGTGCTTCACCCTGTGTCCACACAGGGGGACAGGGAGTATCTGAGTGGCTTCAATGCAACTCGAGGCTGGAAGTCCGCATTCACCCCTCTATCTGTGTGTAGCACAGACAGAGGAGTATCCCAAATCCACAATCCTGTCCGTAGTTCTATTTGCATAGAAGCCTCCTGACAGACAAGAGGATGTTCCGTCTGGAAAGTGGGGACCCCTTTTTGAGGGACTCAGTGATCTGAGGTGTTTCAGAAAGTTTTTAGGGTCTTTGTATTCCAGTTAGTTTCATAGGAGAGCTGTTCTTGAAGGAGTAAAGGGACAGGACCTGAACAGGTACTCACTGGATGTTGAGCCCCGAAGGCTGAGCTTTCCACTAGGAATTCCGTCATCGCACATGCTTGTTTGCAGTCATGTGACATCGTTCTTTCCTTCCTGCTGGCTGATTGCATCGGATTCTTGTACGTTAGTTCATTTCGCAGTTCGTTTTTCACTTTTGCTTTTCTTAAAACCCTCTTTAAGATCTCACCTTACTCCAATAAGACAGGCTAGATCAATAAAACAAATGATACCAAGTTCGGGAGAGGTTGTGGGGAAAGGGGAACATTCTTCCATTGTTGGTGGGAATGTCAACTCGTTTTTCTATCCACTCATCAGTTGAGGGGCATTTGGGTTGGTTCCAGCTTTTTGCAATTGTGAACAGAGCTGCAATAAATATAGCTGTGCATGTATTTCTGCAGTAAGATGATTCTTGTGGGTATATACCTAGGAGTGGTATGACCAGGTCAAATGGCAAGCTCATTTTGAGTCTTCCAAGGGTTCTCCACACTGCTTTCCATAGTGGCTGTACAAGTTTACATTCCCACTAGCAATGGATGAGTGTTCTCCTTTCCCCACAACCTCTCCAGCACTTGGTATCATTTGTTTTCTTGATCCTGGCCAGTCTTACTGGAGTGAGATGATATCTTAGAGTGGCCTTTATTTGCATTTCCCTAATTATTAGTGATGTTGAACAGTTTTTAAGATGTTTCTCAGTCTTTTCCTACACCTATGTCTTGTAGTCTGCTGCCAAGTTTTTCTTCTATTACCTCCAGAGTTTTGGGTTTCACGTTAAGGTCTTTAATCCATCTGGAATTGACTCAGCTAGGCAGAGCTCTATAGAAAGCTTTCTCAGGAGGGAGATATGGCAAGCTTCTTCACTCCTTACCCTTTAATCTTCCTCTATTTCTTCTTTCCTGCACCAAACATGACACCCAGAAACATAATCCCTCCCACCACCTTTTAACTGTGAAGAATAGGAAGCATGGCTCTGGTACAATTGCCACGCCACCAGGATTTGTTTCTGTTGGGACCACTGATGTTCTACCAAATAGAAGCCAAAATGAATGGTTCTCTGTTCTGGAGGGTGAAGCAGAGCCTGCTTCCATGTGCAGTGAACTTGCTTTGCTAACCTGAATGCACCGGGGCCTTTTCGGCACGCACTTTGCTTTCATTGCCTCCCCCCACCTCTTCCAGTCTTCAGTCAACTCTTTCTCAGTCAGAGTTTGGATAATTTTGCCTGTTGGAGCCAAAGGAGTCATTTGAATGCAATAATTAAAAATACACGCAAACTAAAAAAAAAAAGTTCAACATAGCTAATAATTAAGGAAATGCAAATTAAAACCACTTTAAGATATCATTTCACTCCAATAAGACTGGCTAGGATCAAGAAAACAAATAATACCAAATGCTGGAGAGGTTGTGGGGAAAGGGGAACACTCATCCACTACTAGTGGAAATGTAAACTTATACAACCACTATGGAAATCAGTGTGGAGAACCCTTAAAAGACACAAAATGTGTCTTTTAAGACAAGTCATACCACTCCTGGGTATAAGACTCATCCTACCACTCATATATGCACAGCCATGTTTATTGCAGCTCTCTTCACAATAGTGAAGAGAGCTGGAACCAACCCAAGTGTCCCTCAACTGATGAGTGATAGAGAAAATGTGGTACATCTACACAATGGAGTTCTATGCAGTGGTAAAGAAAGATGACATCATGAACTTTGCAGGTAAATGGGTGGAACTAGAAGATATTATGCTAAGTGAAGTAACACAGTCCCAGAAAAACAAATGAGGAATGGTATCCCTCATCTGTGGATGCTAGCACCAATTACCTAGTTGTAAGGCAAACTGAGCAACGTTGATGTTATATTCCTCATGACGTGAAAACAACTGTGCTCTTATATTGTGAATCCCTTAAGAGGTTCTAGAGTTGGCCAACCATTTATTTTCAGACTTTGGAATTTTTGGTATATGGGTGGAGGCTATGTATGCATATATTAGAGTAATATGAAATCAAAAGAATGAGAAATAAAAAGAGTCCAAGGTGAAAAAAAAAAGAAAAATACTAAATAAAATATTTAAAAAATAAAAAGATTTCTGAAAGAGTAGAAAATATCTTATTTCAGTGTTGAAGACATTCTAGAAAGCAGCGGAGTTAACACTTCAAGATAGGCTCAAGAGTCTCGCTTTGCTAGTGGCTGTTCTGGAAGATTTCTCTGTCCCAATGACATTCATGATAACCCAGTACTTTCCCTTTTTATATACTTTTTTGAAAATTCCATATGTGAGTTTTGTATTCTTTAATGATTGTTATACATATATTCATACACTTAAAAATATTCTTAACTATGTATAATTAATTCACTGAGTCCACTTAGTGGTCTTCATGTATGCATGCGTTTAGGGATGACCGCTCAGGTTTAGATAACCTATCAGGGAGCTAGCACCTGAAGAAAATAAACATACTGTCCCGCCCTCAGCATCCATTGATTGCTGGTGGCTCTTCCCCTAGAGCTGGGAGCCCCTGACATTTCCCCATCCATGTTGGCATGTCACCTTGTGTTGCCGTCATGCAGGTCCTGTTAGACAACAATGTTGTTCATGGTGCAGCTTCCCTGACATGTCTAGAATGCATTATCTAGCATCAAGCATCCTGTTTCTCTGGATCTTCGAATTTTTCATCCCCCTCTTTTGCAATGTTCCCTGAGTCTTAGGTATAGGGATTGCATATTGGGTTTGGGTCCCCACAGCCATTTGTCCTGTGCAGCTTGACCAGCTGTAGATTTCTTAATAGCCTCCATCTGTTGCAAAAAGGAACTTCTTTGATGAAGTATGAGAGCTACACTTATCTGTGAGTATAAGGATAAATATTTAGAATACAGTTAGAAATTAGAGTGGTTTAGGAAAGGGACAGAGGGTCTATGGCCTCTCCAACCATGTATGCTTGGGTATTTTTACAGTACCAGGCATGAATTCCCTCCTATTGAGTAAACCTTAAGTCCAATTACACAGCTGTTGACTACCCTCAAGATAAAAGTACCACTATTGCACTTATAAGGATTATTTGCTAAGCTGATTGTTGTTGTGATTCATAGACTTTACAGCTGGGTATGACCATTGACTGATGGCCCCACTTGGCAGTTTGCATGCCACCTTCTGATACTACACGAGCTAATCTTCAGGGAGGAGGCTTTCAGGTCAGTTTCAGCTCCATTGTTCCAAGTCCTGTGTCCGGAGTAGGTGATACCTTTAGAAGTAAGGACTTACCAAGCCGGGCATGGTGGCACACGCCTTTAATCCTAGCACTTGGGAGGCAGAGGCAGGGGGATCTTTGTGAGTTCAAGGCCAGCCTGGTCTAACCGAGGCAAGTCCAGCCACCGCTGGGTGGGCGTTACAGGAGACCCCTGTCTCTTGTAAGAAACAACCCCCCAAAAAAAAAAAAAAAAAAAAAAGAAAGAAAGAAAAAAAAAAGTAAGGACTTACCTTCAAATTATGGGAGGCAAAAAAGACTATGGCAATAGCTGGTATTATTTCATCAACTGGTTAAATGTAGTTCAATATTGCTACAATCAGCTTGTGTAGTGGAACTGAATGAAAGCATTAATTAGCGAGGGAATAAGGAAAGGCTTCATTTACTGAGACTCAGAGAAGGTCTCTGAATAGTATTGCTATCACAAACTCAGGCACAAGACATCTTAACAGTCTGTGACAGAGGATTTGACAAGTAAGCTCTGTGTGTAAAGCTCATCCCTCTGTTCTTAGGGCTGTTCTTATAGGAGTTTATATGTCAATGTATCATTTAGGCTGAGTTCCTTTTGATTAGTAATTGTGGTACAACCACTAAAAATTCTAAAATAGCCCACCTAGATTATAGCCTTTTATTCTCTAATCCAGTAGAAGCAGTGAAAATGTTATATGATGGAGTAAGGAAAATATTGTAAAGCTAAAAACTGTTAAATATAGTTTTTATATCATAAAATTCAATTTACTTCTAATATATGTTATAGCATTTGACAGTTTAAAGTTACATTAGCATCACATAGTATGAATAGTAGTCATTTTATCTGATTATAATTAATTGTTAATTTAATATTTTTCAAATTTGTTAATCAAATATGATCTATGGTATTGAATTCTATACAATAAAATTAATAATTTCATTAAATCTGAACTTATAAGATTATACAATTATCCCCTTCAATAGGAAGACCAAATGTTAAAATAATACTTTTTTATTTGCTAAGATGAATAATCTTATTTCAGGTGATTGTGTATAGATAGACATAAAGAATATACCAATTTCAGTTTGTATATAGAATATTTATGTGAAAAACTGAAATATGCTGAATTTGCTATTCATTCTATGTGGGACTCTTCAAAATAGAAGGCTCTAAAATTATGTCGAAGCATTAGAAAGACAACACTGCTATTTATAAACAGCTTGACATCACAATCACTATCAAATGCAAATATTAAGAAATGTTGCTAGGTAAAAAATTGCCATTTCAGTGCCTTGACCTAATTCATTCTAAGCATATATTTGTAAATATACTTATCAGCAGATACACAACAATATTTTGACATTTCAAATTAACTGAAATGTCAACACTTTAGAGAAACATATGTTAGCACAGAGGGATGATGTTAGACACCCCTCCATGTTCAAAAGCTGCTAGAAAATGTGTTTGGAAATTCATCATTTGTATAAGTCAAAATAAATAGCAAATAACTTTTCTTCTTGTAGTCTGTTAAAAAACCTTCTTATACTTAAAATACTACATAGTCAAAGGTGTGTATAACAATATATGGTGGTAAAAAAAAACTATGAATTTCCTGAAATAAAAAGATACTTTAAGAGTCTATAATTTAGAGCTGGAGAGATGGCTCAGTGATTAAGAACTCTGGTTGTTCCTGCAGGTTTGATTCCCAGCACCCGCATGATGGCTAACAACTGTCCATAACTCCAGTTCCAGGGGAATCTGATCCCCTCTTCTGACCTGTATGGACATTGTATGACACAGGTACACTTACTTACATGGAGGCAATACCCTCATACACATAAAATAAAAGTAATAAATGAAATATTTAAAAATAATCTATACTGCTTCAGATAAAAACAATATTATTTAATAAATAGGATACAAAATTGGAAGTGTGTTTGATTATTACTACTAAAAATCACTTAATAGGAAGAACATATCAAAAAGTGCTAGCCAGACTCTCTTTAATCTCAGATTTCTGGAGTCATAAAGCAGGTGAGTTCTAGGAACTAGGTAAAGGGAACCAAAGAACCCCTCAGCAACCAAGGCTGTTTCAGCCCTCAGATCTAGGACTCTTCTGTGCACAGAGAGCAGGAAACACCTTCACAATTCGTAAGCTGCACTTCATAGTAGGTTATGAATAGAATATGCTATGTAAATAGAAGCACTTATTAAATTTTGAAGGAATCCTGTGATCATTAAGATATTACTATTGATCTCTGAAGGTCAATACACTCAATTACCATTCATAAACAGCTGTAGCTTATTTCAGCAATTTTGTCTGATCTCTGACAGTTGACCATCTCCAAATCCTTACTAGCTTGGGATAATATATTCATTTTTCTATCAGTTAATCCAATTTATTGTAGCACTGAATCCCTCAGAAATGGTATGCCCCATCCCCTCCCATGAATGTTTAATATCTGTTTAGTGAGTGCTCCTCTCACATAGAGAGATGCAAACATTTTTCAGCAGAAATATGTTCCAGTGTTATCCCCACTTCCCTAAATCTTTGCAGCACCAGAAATGTTGTGTATGGATTTTTTTCTAAAAATCTCTTTACCACCGGTGTGCCCTCCAGTGAGCCAAGGTAGCTACTGCTACTAGCCCCAAATACCAAACTTGATATATATGTATTATAGATATATTATGTTGTATTATGTTAATTATAATTATTATAATTATATACATATATATAATACCTAACCATTAGCACATTAAATCCCATTTCTCAAGTCATTACTATCCATCACAACACAATTGCCTTACTTGTAACTTACATTTTGTCCTACTGAGTGTAAAACTTTCATAGTGGGCTTTATTTTCTCTCAGTGAAATTTTGGGACATAGGAACCAATAAATTAAAATACAGAAATGTGAGTGAAATGAAAAGCGAACCACAAGCCCCTGCTGGTCCAGTCATGAGATTCCCACAAAGCACAAGGTTGCTTCTGCAGACAGTTCAGAAGAATGCAGAAGTTGAAATGTCTTGCTCATGCCCTTCCCTCAGCATAGAGACCTTGGAGGCAGAACAGCTTCCACCAAGACGTCCACGTTTTACACTGTATTTGAACTGGACATCTGTGGTCTTCAGTTTCTCCTCTCCCTGTTCATTCATTCACAGGCTTCCAGAGTAGACAGCTGGAACTGCAGTCTTCAAAATGACTGTCATTACACAGCCGGAGAGCAACCTGAAGCCTCGTGCTTCACCCTGTGTCCACACAGGGGGACAGGGAGTATCTGAGTGGCTTCAATGCAACTCGAGGCTGGAAGTCCGCATTCACCCCTCTATCTGTGTGTAGCACAGACAGAGGAGTATCCCAAATCCACAATCCTGTCCGTAGTTCTATTTGCATAGAAGCCTCCTGACAGACAAGAGGATGTTCCGTCTGGAAAGTGGGGACCCCTTTTTGAGGGACTCAGTGATCTGAGGTGTTTCAGAAAGTTTTTAGGGTCTTTGTATTCCAGTTAGTTTCATAGGAGAGCTGTTCTTGAAGGAGTAAAGGGACAGGACCTGAACAGGTACTCACTGGATGTTGAGCCCCGAAGGCTGAGCTTTCCACTAGGAATTCCGTCATCGCACATGCTTGTTTGCAGTCATGTGACATCGTTCTTTCCTCCTGCTGGCTGATGCCACGGACTTCTTGTACGTTAGGTTCATTTTCAGCAGTTCGTTTTCACTTTGCTTTTTAAAACCTCTTTAAGATATCACCTTACTCCAATAAGACTGGCTAGGATCAAGAAAACAAATGATACCAAGTGCTGGAGAGGTTGTGGGGAAAGGGGAACATTCATCCACTGCTGGTGGGAATGTAAACTCGTACAGCCACTATGGAAAGCAGTGTGGAGAACCCTTGGAAGACTTGGAATGAACTTGCCACCCGACCCAGACATACCACTCCTGGGCATGTACCCTCAAGACTTACGCCACCACAGAGATACATGCACGGCCATGTTTATTTCAGCTCTCTTCACAATAGCAAAGAGCTGGAACCAACCTAAATGCCCCTCAACTGACGAGTGGATAGAGAAAATGTGGTACATCTACACAATGGAGTTCTATGCAGCAGTAAAGAAAGACGACATCACGAGCTTTGCAGGAAAATGGCTGGAGCTAGAGGACATCATGCTGAGTGAAGTAACACAGTCCCAGAAAAACAAACGACGAATGGTATCCCTCATCTGTGGATGCTAGTGCCAATTACCTAGTTGTAAGTATTTCTTGTGTATGGCCCCCTGAGCTTTTGTCCAAAGCAGTTGGGAGTGATGCATATTGGAAACAATAGCAACAACAACAACAACAACAACAACAACAACAACAGAAAGGACTGCATCAAAGAACTGACTGAAACAGTGAACTTCTGCTCAAAACAGTCAACTTCCTCATGGAGAATATTGAGAAAGACTGAGAAAGAGATGAAAAGCATGTTTGGCAGAATGCATGAGCTCTGGCAGGGTGGGGGAATGGGCAGGAACACGGATCTAGATTTGTTAAAAAAATAAAAATAAATTTATGTAAAAACAATTTAATATTTTTTGACTTATGTAAAATACTACTTGTTGTAAACTCAGATTTAAAACTGAATAATAAATGACAAAGATCCTGACTCCATCATCATCCACTTTCCTGTATTTAGTTTTATTTTTCTACAATTTTTCGTTGAACATGCAAGGACAAGACCCTTCTTTTCTTATTCCAGACTGTACACTGTAACCTATTTATGCCTCATTTTCTCAGGAAGTTTCTACTGTTTGTTTTGCTTTTGTAAATGAGCAAGATTTTATGTTATGTAAATGAGTAGAGAGAAAGAGAGAGAGAGATTAAGGAAGGATGGGTTTAGAAGAAACAGGTGTCTAGAGAGAGGAAGCATGAATTGACAGCAGGGTGGCCCTGAGGCCCCATTAAAGACTTACTTACGGTTGTAGAGAAGAACTTAGAATATTGTGTGTTTGTACCTACTTCACGGTCACAGCTGAACATGTGTGATGGCTTTGGCAAAATTTGGGATAGGGACAAGAAGAGTACAAAGTAGTTAAGGAGGAATTGAGCAGATTGCTTTCAAGTCAGTGGATTCAAGCTGAAGAGGCGAGAAGTCGGTCTAGGAGAGTGAGGAGGGACGGGAAAAGAGCGATGAGGAAGTGGAGGTGAGACCTTGAAGATGCATACTGCAGGGACGAGTCTCCTAATGTTCTGGATGGAACAGAACTATGGAAGGCTTGGAACTGAGATGGGAGGCTACACCATCCGTGGTGAGGCTATGTTCTACTTTAGAAGCCCCAAAGCAGCACAGTGGCATTAAGTACAAAAACAGATGTGACTGCGGGCGTGGTGGGACACGCCTTTAATCCTAACACTTGGGAGGCAGAGGCAGGCGGATCTTTGTGAGTTCAAGGCCAGCCTGGTCTACAGAATGAGTTCCAAAACAGCTGGAGCTACAGGGAGACCCTGTCTCAATAAGACCAAACAAACAAACAAACAAACAACAACAAAAAAAAAAAAAAAAAAAAAAACCAAAAAAAAAAAAAAAAAACAACCCAAAAAACCAGATGTGAAAGAAGTTTGGTATCAATGAAGAGACATCATTAATTAGTAATTGTTTTCCATTGCAAGTCAGATACAGTTTGAAATTTGCATTTCTTTTCTAAAAATAGATTCACCTTTTTTTAAAGTATTTTTTATGGTTTTATTTATTTTGTGAATATGAGTGCATTGCCTGATTGTGCTTATGTGCACCCATGTTGTGACATGCCTGCAGAGATCAGAAGAGGGCATCTGAGTCCCCTGGAACTCGAGTTATGGAGCATTGTGGACCACCTTCCCCATGGGTCGGTGCTGGGAACTGAACCCGGGTCCTCTGCAAGAATAGCCAGTGCTCTTAATGGCTGAGCCATCTCTTTAGCCCCCTAGATTTATAACTTTAAGAATGATCACATTTATTCTCTATGATAACAGAGGTTTTGCTCTTCTTTTTAAAAATTGTTTCTTATTTTTTTATTTTTTTGAGGTTTCACTCTTCTGGTAAAATATAAGAATAATTATAAACTGCTTTCTCATGGTGACATTGTCTGATTTCATTCTTTTCCGTATGACCTAAAAGCCATCTCTTTTTCTGAAGACAAACACAGCAGATGTTACAACACCCACCCTGCCTTGAAAAAAGATTCCACGGGTCTGGAGAGATGGCCTAGCGGTTAAGAGCGCCGACCGCTCTTGCAGAGGACCCAGGTTCGATCCCCAGCATCCACATGGCGGCTGAGAACCATCTGTAACTCCAGTTCCAGGAGAACTCCAGTTCCAGGAGGAATCCGACACCCTCTTCTGACCTCTGCGGCATTGCACAACACGGGTGCACAAACCTACATGCAGACAGTACATTCATACACATGAATAAATAAAAAAGAAAATAGATTCCACATAGTGAACCTATTTATCTGTAGCCCAAAGCAAAGTGCTCTCCTTATCAGTTTACATGGAGAGAGACAGAAAAATTGCCCAAAAAAGGAGAAAGAGGGAAAAGAAAGAAAGGAAAAGAAGGATAAAAGAAGGAAGGGGAAAGAAAAAGGGAGAGAGAGAGAGAGAGAGAGAGAGAGAGAGAGAGAGAGAGAGAAACTTCAAGGAACACATATATCCTTAGCATGCATTAAACCTTTTGGATATCATGTACTTCCTTTCATTCCATCTGTAAATGTAGATTTCAATGATTTTTTTTTTTTTTTTTTTTTTTTTTTTTGAGACAAGGTCTCCCTGTAGTCCCAGCTGTCCTGGAACTCACCCTGTAGACCAGGCTGGAGTTGAACTCACAAAGATCCACCTGCCTCTGCCTCCTGAGTGCTAGGATTAAAGGCATGCACCACCACACCTGACGATGAATTCAATGATTTTTACATTAATCAACAACATTCTTTTTTAATAAAATATGTTTTCTCTAAATTTTGAGTGTATGAATGTATTGTCTGCATGTATATAAGTGCATCTATGTCATGCAATGCCTGCAGAGGTCAGAGGAGGGTGTCAGATTCCTCTGGAACTAGAGTTATAGACAATTGTTAGCCACCATGTGGGTGCTGGGAATCAAACCTGGGTCCTCTGCAAGAACAACCAGTGCTGTTAACCACTGAGCCATCTCTGCAGTCCAGTAAAACGCAGCTCTTTAAATGTAAAACATTTTAATATTTATTGAGACTTCAATTGGTCATCTTGCTGCAAAATACTCAGTCACCAGGAATAAAGTGTAATGACTTTTTAATTAACCCTAATCCATTAGTTCTATAGCACCGGATAATGAAATATAAACTCTGTGAGTCTTCGAGTCTCTGAAAAGCCGATTTACCAATTCTATCATCTACACGATTAAGTACTCTTCTGGATTTTCAGGGAAACAAGAAAATGCTGTATTTGCATAGATTAAAACCCAGAATAACAATTTTGTGCCTGAGTCAGGTGAAATCCATTTTCACACTCTTGTCTGAGGACAAAAATTATTTTATTTCTTTAACAACCTTTGCAAGTGAGGCAATATATACAGTAACGAGGTTGATATTTTGGGATGTGACAGACCAGTCACATCAAAATATTAATCAGTGTCAGCAAGGCAGTGCTCACCAGAGGCTCTCTCTGGAAGCCCAGATTCCTCATGGCTCCGAGAGTGTTGCTGTAGGCTGCAAACCCACCAGCAGTTAGAGTAACGGATTCAGACACCATTTGCCACGTGGTCTCTTCTAGTGAGATGAATCTATGAAAAGATGAAGAGACAAAATCCCCAAATTGTAGATAAAGGAAAAAAGAGAGAGAATGATCTTTTCGCTTTCCTCATTTCTATACTTTTTAATTATGAAATATTTATATGCAGAACGTGCATGACTGGAAAACCCAGCTCAGGAAAACCCCAGCATAGAACGCTGAAAAGCCACTGCCCAGCAACAGCTAAAATGTTAACCAAGGATGCAGTCCCACCACCTTTCCCTGGAGCATCACGTGTTACCCATTTCTAAACAATTACCATACATTTGAATGATTTGACCCAAGGGGATGTTTGTGAAATCTGTTTATGGTATAATGTACAGAGACCTGCTCACTTTGAGAGCTGGGAAATTTTGTATAGATACAGCATCACCTATACATTCCACTCTGAAAGGACAACTGGGCTAGTTCTGATTGGGGAATGATGACTAACGCAGCTGTGTGCATGTTTATAATTACCTGTTAGGTATGTAGGAATTGGCTTCCAGAAAGGCTGGCACATTAGCAATGTGAAAGAATCAATTTATCATCCTACGAACACACTTGTTCTGGGAGCCCCACATCTTTCCTGAAACTGGCTTGTCTTTCTCTTTTGACCCTTCTAGAGGCCATTTTACTTCATTTTATGTATCCGTCACCACTAATGATGTTAACCACTTTTTCATATACGTAACAGCAATTTGGTTGTCTTTATGAAGACTTGCCCATTTTCCTGAATAGTTCTTTTGCTTACTGATTTTTTTCCTTCCTGATTTTAAGACTTATTAATAGAGAATATATTTTTGTTAGGTACATGGATACTAAGTATTCTTCACTATGGCTTTCAGTCTGTCATCTTTTGAAACAAATTACTATTTTTCTTTTGTTCTAATGCTTTAAGAAATATTTTTCTGCTCAGTCTTATGGATATAATCTACCATGTATTTTCTAGCTGATTTAGTTGGTACAAGTTACTGCATATTGATTTTTGAATGTAAGTGAGGAGACGAGTTTCATCACTTTTCACAGATATATCCATTTGACCCAGTACTATTAAATGAAGAGGACTGAGCTCCTGCACAGCACCACAATGCCAGCTGCTGCTGTAAACCACGTCATGGGTCTGTCTGCATGAATAATTTTCATTAATCTATTGGCTCTATCCTTGCACAGACTTTAAATTATCTTAATGAATGTATCAGGCCTTTTCTATTTCTTGAAGAGTGGCTTAGCTATTAGCAATTTGGTGGCTCTTTCAAAGTATAACCACATTTTATATGAGAGAGAGACAGAGAGAGAGAGAGACACACACACACACAGAGAAGAGAGAGAGAGAGAGAAGAATGAATGGATGACAACAGTTCTCACCTGATACATTCTGATATCTATTTGGTCAATTTGAAGAGATTCTATCTTTGCAATATTGAGTGTTTCAATCAGTGAATACACATACCCATTCACTTTATCTTTAACGTTCTCCAGTAGGCATGTTATACGTAGGCAATTGGTTTGTCATATTTTATGATTATTGCTATTTCAAGTGTACATGCACTTAACTTCCTGTTTACACGTTCATTGTTACTATAAAAATAACCAATTTTAAACATTGCTTCTGCAAAACAGAAAACTTGTAATTTACTGACTTTAGTAATTTGTTCTTTATTAGAATTTCTACATATTCATATGTTCATTTAGCAATCAATTTGATCCTTCCTTCCTTCATTCCTTCCTTCTTTTCTTTATCAAGATACAGTCTCACTCTGTAGCCCCAGCTGACCTGGAGGTAGCTATGTCCACCTTTCTAAACTGGCTTTGTTCTCACTATAATCTACCTACATCTGCTTCCCTCTGCCTCCCAAGTATGTCTCCATGACCAGCATTTTGTTCTCACTTCATTTTTTCTTGTTTGTCACACCCAAATCACTTTTAAATAGAAAATAGTAACATCTTTTTGTTGTTACAATCATTGAAATTTTTAATTTTTAACAAGTATATTGTCATAATTTTCTAAAATACTTGTTAAGAAAAAAATACTCTCACCAGGTGGCATGACACTAGCCCTTAATCCCAGCCCCCCAGGAGGCAAAAGCATCTCTAAGAGATGGAGACCCACCTGTTTCACAAAGTGACTTCCATGCAAGCTGAGACTAGGGAGAGCCTGTCAAAGAAAAGAAAAAGTTCTCATTCTGCTGAATTATATCTAGGACTTAAATTATTTATTTGTTTTTATTTTGTGTGTATTTGTGTTTTGCCTGCATGTATGTAACTACACCATGTGTATGTACAATGGGTGTAGAGACCAGAAAAGGGTGTCAGATCCCCTGGAACTGGAGTAGATGGGTGTTAGCCTCAAGGGGGATGCTGGGAACTGAACTTGGGTCCTATGAAAGAACAGCCAATGCTCCTATGTGCTCTTAACCACTCTTAACTCTGGCTCCCTGTTTTGTATTTTTAATGCTGGCTGTTGAGTTTTATATGCGCCTTTTTGATGTCAGGCATGATGGTCATTTGATTTTTTTTTCTCTTTTTTTTTTTTTTTTGGTAGAGTATGAGGTATAGTAAATTGTTTTTGAATGCTAGACCAAGCCTGCTTTCATATGATAAAGATAGCTAGGTTGCTTTATTCTCACATAATATTCAACCTATCATTTGGTTTTCTATCAATAATTATGTGAAAAACTTGTAGGTTCATTTCTTGGAATATCTTTGCCATGTTCTGTCATAAAAGTTGTGATTTATTGATAAAATCAACAGACTGGTGCCTCATGGATTTTTCCCTATCTCCATAAAAGTTTATTAAATATTAAGTACTTCTCAAATATTTGGTACATATTTCCAAGGAGACCACTCACATTGAATTTTCTGTGTAAATTTTACTTTTGGACTTGAAGTGTCTAAGATTTCAAAGATCACTCAAACTTTCTATTTCTTTTTTCTGGCAGCCATTTTTTTTTTCTACGAATTTGCTAACAGCATCTTTACTTTTCAATTTATGGACACAAATTGTACTTAACAGTCCAGCATCATCCTTCCCGCATCTGCAATATCAGAATTTTGAACTACTGTTATTGGATATTTATGCACCTTCGCATACTAATTTCATCAATTCTAACAGATAGTTGTAGCCCTCTACCCCGCCAATACACCAAATTTCTACTGGATCAACTTCTGCATTGCGTTTTTTTCAATATTATCAATGTTTGCTATTATACTTCTTTCTAGTGTGACTTTTAGATTACTTTAATTTCTTAAATTTAGAAACTAATTCCTTGTTCTTTATATTTAGATTGCAAGCAAACTACATCTCTCTAGATACAAATTTAGCTAATTTCCATAACTGTCAAACTTTGCAGGATAGATCTCTGGAGGCTGAGTCAGAGAACTGCAGATTGAGGCCGATTTGGTCTCTACAGCAACACTCTGTCTCCAAAGAAATCTAGTGGAATTTTGATATGGAATATTTTCATTATATCCTTTTAAAATTATTTCTCTTATAATTTTTCTCCATCCATGGCTTCACAGGTTTTTATTTAGGAATTTCTAACTCTTCCGTGGTTGTCTCAATCCTACATCTAGGCCCTGTATCCAAATTTTGCAGTCACCTAAACTTTGAAGGCTTTGGAGGGAGAGTCTCAGTCACATTTTAAAAAATATCTTTCTTCATTCTTTGATGATTCCATATGTACATATATTTATTGTTGCTGATCATATATACCCATTACCCTTTCTTAGACCCTGTCCCCCTTTACAGAACTGTTTTTTTCCCAATAAGTTCCCCTTCTGTATTCAAGTTTTATTTTTTGTGTGCACTGGGTTTCATTAGGTTTGTTTGCATGACCATCGGTGGGTATTTATTTACTACAACATGGTCAACTAACTAGTGGCTCCATTGCTGGAGACGAATCCCACTCCTTCAGCCATTAACTGCCAGTGGCTCGGGCATGTTTTGCTCAGGTAAACACAAATGACGTGAGTTTGTCAGGCATGCCATATCCAGAAGGTGAGTTTCATAGCACTCCGTGCTCTGGATCCTATGTCCTGTCCTTACCACCACCTCTCCCTTGATGTCCCCTGGGCCTTGGATGGGCCGATATACATGTTCTTTTTGTAGCTGATCACTCAACAATCACACCAGAACTTTGACCAATTATGAATCTCAATGTTAATTCTCACCCATCACAAAAGGATTTTCTCTGATCAAGAATGAGAGTTACAGGAAGCTGTATGTATAAGCAAAGATGCTTAGAAGGCAGTTTAACATTTACCAACACAGCACTAGTAGATTTTTCCCTACTGCCTGTGATCTCTTGAAGCACATGCTTTAGATCAGATTTATTATACTACAAATGAGTTTCCTCTTGTAAACTGGGCTGCGATTGGAATCAGAAAGGGGTGGTTTGCCCTGGATCAGTCATACCACTGTCGCACCAGTGGGCACATCCTGCCTGGAAGGTCAGGATTACAGCATGCGGGCTCTATATCCAGCTGGAACCATTGCTGAGTTTTCTGCCCCAGCAGCCTATATAACATTTTCTGACACTATGCAAGCTAGTAAGAAGAGAAGCTTCCAGTTGCAGCTTGATTTCTCTGCGTCTTACATTCAAAGTGTGGAGTGTCTTCAGCAGTAGGTTCTTCCCATCTAGTTCTGATGGGTAAGCAAGGGCAATGGCAGTAGCCTATGCTGTTCTGGAAGCTTCTGAGCCCTTCCTGAACAACAGCTCTTAGGGAAGTATCCACACAAGGCACCGGGAGTTTTGTTCAGTAATCGTTCACTTCTGGGAGTAGCACGATCAGTCCAGGCACTGAGCCTCTGTTCATACTTTTGTTTTTTGTTACCTTTTATAAAACTGTACTTTTAATTAGCTTGCAACATTTGCATGTGCCTTCTTTTAAAACCCTTCTCCTGCCTTATCTCTTCTCCATCTCCCTGCACCATTCCTTCTTAAACCTATCCAACATCAGTATTCCTGCATTCTACTTTCATATTATAAGTTCAGCTACTGTCCCCACTTCAAGACCTCTTTAACTTCCTCTTTTAAATTGACATTTTTACCTCAGGAAAAAGTAGTCACAAATATACTATGTCCCTTTGGGGGTTATCTTCTTATCTAAAATTTTGGTCATGTATTTTTTTTTTACTACTTTTTTTAATTTTTTAATTAATTTTATTTACTACTTCTTTTTTTATTTGTATTTTTTTATTTGTACTTGCATGTATTGCCTGCATGCAAGTGCACCCGTTCCTGCAATAGCTTCAGAGGACAGAAGAGGGCACTGGGTTCCTGGAACTGGAGTTACAGAGAGTTGTTAGCTGCCATGTGGGTGCTAAGATAGGCTAAGATAGGGTGCTAAGATAGGGTCCTCTGCAAGAACAACCAGTGTTCTTAATTCCATCTCTCCAGCCCCATACTGTCTCTTTTTTAATGTAATACTTTTATTGATGTGTTGTGTATATTTCATACATTTTTTAGTTCAATTTAGACATATTCCCCTTTCCCTTTCCCCCACCCCACCCCAGATCATGCATTCTGCCATAAATGTCCTGCATCTTTCAGAATTTTTTATGTTTAAGAATTCACATTTTCCTCCTTTAATTTTATATTACTATAAAATATGAATATATACCTTCCACCCATATACAGTAATTACAGAGTCTGAAAATAAGTGGTAAGTCGATTCTAAAGCCTGTTGAGATTTACATTATAACAACATAATTGCTTTCAGATAAACAGAAATATAACAATAATGTTGTTCAGCTTGCCTTTCAACTGGGGATTTGGTGTTAGCATCCACAAATGAGGGAAACCATCTGCCGATTGTTTCCCTGGGACTGTGTTACTTCACTTAATGGCTTCTAGTTCCATCCATTTACCTGCAAAGTTCATGATGTCATCTTTCTTTACTGATGAATAATACTCCATTGTGAAGATGTACCACATTTTTGTCATCCACTCGTCAGTTGAGGGGCATTTGGGTTGGTTCCAGCTCTTTGCTATTGTGAAGAGAGCTGCAATAAACATACACGTGCATGTATCTTTGCAGTAGGATGAGTCTTGTGGGTATATACCCAGGAATGGTATGACTAGGTCAGGTGGTAGGCTCATTTTGAGTCTTTTAAGGGTTCTGCACACTGCTTTCCATAGTGGTTGTACAAGTTTACATTCCCACCAGCAGAAGATGAATGTTCCCCTTTCCCTGCAACCTCTCCTGCATTTGGTGTATTTTGTTTTCTTGATCTTAGCCAGTTGTATCGGAGATGATACCTGAGAGTGATTTTAATTTGCATTACCTTAATTATTAATGATGTTGAACACTTTTTAAGATGTTTCTCAGCTATCTTTAATTCCTTACTGGTGAAGTCTCTGTTTAGCTCTTTTTTTTAATTTTTTTAAATTTATTTTTTATGTGTATGAATGTACTGTCTGCATGTAGGTCTGTGCACCTGTGTCATGCAATGCTGCAGAGGTCAGAAGAGGGTGTCAGATTCCCCTGGAACTGGAGTCAAAGACAGTTCTCAGCTGCCATGTGGGTGCTGGGGATCAAACCCAGGTATTCTGCAAGAGCAGTTGGTGCTCTTAACTGCTAGGCCATCTCTCCAGCCCCTCTCTTCAGCTCTTTACTCCATCTTTTGAGTAGGTCATTTGTTTTCTTACTTCTTTGTCTTGATTTATATATTCTGGACATCAATGCTCTGTCAGATGTATCACTGGTGAAGATTTCCTTCCACTCTGTGGGTTTTCTCTTCGCTTCCTTGATTGTTTTTTGCTGTACAGAAGCTTTTGAGTTTGATAAGATCCCATTTGCCAACTGTTGACTTTATTTCCTGCATAGCTGCTACCTGATTTAGAAAGTCTTTTCCTATGCCTATGGCTTGTATGTTGTTGCCAACTTTTTATTCTATCATCTTCAGGGTTTTGGGTTTCACACTGAGATCTTTGATCCACGTGGAGT
The DNA here is from genome assembly GCA_009823505.1 of Rhizomys pruinosus. Taxonomy (NCBI): domain Eukaryota; kingdom Metazoa; phylum Chordata; class Mammalia; order Rodentia; family Spalacidae; genus Rhizomys; species Rhizomys pruinosus. The sequence continues at coordinate 299,265 of VZQC01005101.1, forward strand.
TGATTTTTGTACAGGGTGAGAAGTAGGGGTTTAATTTTGTTCTTCTACAAATGGTGATCCAGTTTTGCCAGCACCATTTGCTGAAGATGCTATCCTTCCTCCATTGAGGTTTTTTGCCCCTTTGTCAAATATGAGGTGGCTGAAATTGTGTGAGCTCAAGTTTGAATCTTCAATTTTGTTCCATTGATCAATGGGTCTGTTTTTGTGCCAGTGCCAGGATGTTTTTATGACTATAGCCCTGTAATATAGCTTGAAGTCTGGTAGAGCAACACCCCCCCCCCTGTATTTGCACTTTTCACTCAGGGTTGCTTTAGCTATTTGGGGTCTGTTGTTTTTCCATATGAATTTAAGGATTTTTTTCCAGGTCTGTGAAGAAGCTCATGGGGAATTTGATTGGGATTGTGTTGAATCAGTATATCAATTTGGGTAAAATGGACAATTTTTTTCTTCTTTATTATTTTTTTTTCATTTTTTAACAATAAGTAATAATTTATGAGTACAAGCATCCTTCATGTAAAACCAATTTGCAAGCAGTTGTGCCCAAACCCACACAGCCTAAGGGTCCCACCATCCAGGTGAGGGGGCTTGTATGTACAATCAAGTTGATCAGATGAGTGTCCAGACTATATTGCTGTAGTTTTGTCATTCACTCCAATCACAGCCCTTACATTCTACCACACCCCCTCTTCTGTAGATTGTTCCCTAGTCTTAGAAAAGGGGCACAGGTGGATGAGAAGCAAAACAGTCTACTTTCTCTGGAGCTGTTGTCTTGGACTCTGGTCAATTCTGGCTGTTTCCTTTAATGGGCTGACAGTTTGTCCAGAAATAACCTTTCAGTCCTACTAATGAAGCACAAGCAATTAGATATATATGTATTTAAACAGTACTAATTGTTATGGTAGGTTACTTTGGTATAGACAGAGATAATTTGAGTGGTATGTTAATCCATGAATTACGTTTTTTTTTTCTGTAAAATATGACAGGGTCTTACTGTGACTTATAACATCTCCTAACCACTAGAAGACGTAAGTTTGTGGCATCAGCCATGGGTTATTCCTCCAAGGAGAGAGCTAATAGCCAATTAGATTTGGGATATACAGACATATGGCTGCCACTGCTGCACAGTATTTCCAGGCAGGTGAGGTGTAGCTGGTGCTGATGGAGGAGTCTTGCTTGACTCAAGGAGACCTATATAAAATGGGCATTTTTGCTAATTTTTTTTCCAATTCATGAGCATGGGAGGTCTTTCCATCTTTTGATGTCATTTTCAATCTCTGTCTTAAGGGGTTTAAAATTTTTGTTGTAGAGATTTTTGGTATCTTTGGTTAGGTTTGTTCCCAGGTATTTTATTATTTTTGAGGCTACTGTGAGTGGGAAGGTCTTCTTATATTCCTTCTCCACTTTTTTATTGTTGGTGTAAAGAAAGGCTACTTATTTTTCTATGTTAATTTTGTATCCTTCCAGTTTACTGAAACTCTTAATTGTTTCTAGAAGTTTTCTGATGGAGTTTTTAGCATCCCTTAGGTAAACTATCATATCATCTGCAAAAAGGGATAGTTTAACTTTCTCTTTTCTGATTAGTACTCCTTTAATTTCCTTCTCTTGTCTTATTGCCCTAGCAACTGTTTCAAGCACTATGTTGAAGAGGAGTGGCAATAGGGGGCAGCCTTTCTGGGTTCCCGCCTTTAAGGGAAATCGTTCCAATTTTTCTCCATTTAGGGTGATGTTAGCAGTGGGTTTGCTAAATATTTCTTTGATTGTGTTGAGGAATATTCCCTTCAGTCTGATTCCCTTGTTTCTTTTCTTAATATTTTATTATTTTAACATTTTATGTGTATGACTGTATTTTCTGCATGTGTTAAATGCAACCATGTCATCCAAAGTCAGTGGAAGGGAAGAAAGAAGAGGCCTTTGGATTCTCCTGGAAGTAGTTACAGACAGTTGTTAACCACCTTGTGGGCACTGGGAATTGAACCTCTGCAAGAGTAGCCAGTACTCTTAATCACAGAACAATTTCTTCATTGCCTTTTTACTGTTTCTTTAGCTCTACAGATTCTATGTTCAGCTTTCTGGTTCCCATCCATGAGTGATGTTCTTGTTTTCTTTCTGTTTCTGTGATAAAAACTAACCCAAACTAACTTGGGGGAGGAAAGGGTTTATTTGACTTATGGGTTACAGGCCTACAGGCCATCCATCCTAGATGGAAGCCAAGGCAGGAAACCGGAGGCAGGAACGGAAGCCGAGACCAAAGACAATGGATAACTACTGCTTCCTAGCTTGCTTCCCAGCTGGTTCAGCCCTTATTAAGCCCAGGCCCACTTGTGTATGGATGCCACTGTCCACAGTGGCCCTGACACTCCTATATCAATTAGCAATCAGGAAAATGCCTTACATACATTCCCACAGCCCAATCCAATGTGGAAAGTTCTTCAAATGAGGTTTCCTCGTCCTATGTGTATCAAGTTGACACAAACCAGGATAGGAGGTGTGATAATATTGTTAATTATTTCTGTCAGTGTGTTTTATCATGGCAACAGGAAAAGAGATTGATACCAAGAAGAGAGGTCATTGCTATGATAAAACTGAATGTGTGGTCCTTAGGCTTTGGGAATTATTATAACGTTGTGTTAGAAAATCTCTAGCATGTTGAAAGCAGAGTTTAATGGGTCATTCTGGTTGAGAGCTTGGAAGACAGTAATGCTGAGGGAAACAGATAGTGGGGATCGGCTCATGATGTTTCAGAGGGGGAACAAGGAATTAGGAAAAGGGGATTTAATGTGATATCTTGACACAGAATCTGGCTTCATTCTGTCCATAACCTGAGAAGATGAGAGAAGTTCGATTTAAAGATAACAGACTAGGGGCAGGCTTGGTGGTGTGCTCCTTAGTTCCAGAACTCAGGAGGCAGGCAGATCTCTGTGAGATCAAGGCCAGCTTGGTATAAATAATGAGTTCCATGCCAGCTGCAGCTAGAAGGAGATCCTGTTTCAAAAAGACAAAAAAGATTATGGACTAATACATTTTGCAGAGGAATGGTTTATGGATTTCCTACAAAGAGAATGTATCACAAAGATGCTATGATTGTTAAAGATATTAAAATAATTAAAGAGAAATCTAGCATCTGGAGCAATAGGATAGGTGCTTTGAGGTCAGGGCCCACTCATAAGAGGCTCCAACTTGTGAAGGGATACGTTTATATGAAAGGAGAAAGCCTGAACTGAAAATGCAGCTGAGTTCCTACGCCTTAAAAATATGGTGGAATGCATGCACGCTGGTGGGTTGGGGGTCAGGAAGGGGGGAGTGAGTTTAGACTCCATTAAGAAATCTTGTATAGGGTTAGGGTTAGGGTTAGGGTTAGTAGGGGCTGGAGAGATGGCTCAGCGGTTATGAGCACCGTCTGCTCTTGCAGAGGACCCAGGTTCCATTCGCAACACCCACATGGCAGCTAAGAACCATCTTTAACTCCAGTTCCAGGGGAATCCGACACCCTTTTCTGACTTCCACAGCATTTTATGACATGGGTGCACCTACTTACATGTAGACAGTACACCCATACACATACACATAAAATAAATAAAAAAATTTTTAAAAAGAAAAAGAAGCAACTGTCTAAAAGAATGTCTCCTTGGGGGTTAACACATGCGAGAGCTTCTGTCATCCGAGAGGACCAAGCTCCATCCAAATTTAGCACCAGAACTTGAAGGTATCATCCACATGATACTGGCTTTGGGCTTTGGATAGATAAAAGATGTAAGCTTATGGCAATCATAGAGTCTTGGTGTATAGTTTCAAAGCTGAGTCCAGGCAGTGTATATCGGGGTCAGAGTCTCCTTAAGGAATCTTCAAAAGGTCATTGTGTGACACTGTGAAGGTGAAGTCTAGGTTGCAGTGGATACTTCAGGGTGTTGAGGATGCCAGAACTAGTGAATGTCCATCAAGAGAGCTAAAGGCAGGGAGCGGAGCCAGCTCAAGAGAAGGCTGTGTGTGCTCCAGAGCTCAACGTCTGGGGCCACTTAAGATCTTCTGAGCCTAGCCAATTTTATCTTGAGCTCCAGGTGTCGGACATGGGGCTATAGGATTCGGTGTTTTCCTTGCTGGATTTTGGGCTTTCTTTGGTCCAATTATTCCTTGCTGTGCCCTGATTCTACGCTGCAGGATTGGGAAATTTTTTTCTGTGCTATTACATACTGGAAGTATGTAACTTGCTTTTGATCTTATTAGAGATCACAGTTAAAAGACTTTGGAAAGTGAAAAATATTGGAATTATTAAAGATTAAGGAGTCTTTTTAAAGTTGAATTGAATGCATTTTTACATTAGAATATGGTCATGAGCCAAGGCATATAAAAGGTGAAATGTTATGGCTTAAAGGTGATGTGTTTGGGTTTCAAGTTGACAAGAGTTGGCATTGTGATGATTAGTATTAATTGAGAACATGACAGAATCTATGATCACCTGGGAGATGGGCCTCTGGGCACGTTTGTAGGGGAGTATCTTGATTACATTAATAAAGATGGGAAGAACCACTCACTGTGGATTCTACCATTCCCTGGCTGAGATCCTAGACTGTGTAGATGGAGAAAGGGAGCTGAACAATAGTGTACGTTCATCTCTCTGTGTTCCCTGATTATGGGTGCATTATGACCAGTTCCTTCAAGCTCCTCGTACCATGACTGCTCCACTATAATGAACTGTTATCCTTGAGCTGTGAAAGTATTTTCTCACAGCAAGAGGAAAAGAAATGAAGAATTCAGGGTTACTGTGAACTGTCCAGTTCAAAACTGCCAAACCTGGAAGACAGGATTCCCATGACTTTTCTTTTCTTATTTCTTTTTTTTTTTTTTAAACAATTCCAGGAGTCAGTCACTTTATTTTTTATTTATTTATTTTTTGGGGGGTATTTTTGAGACAGGGTCTCCCTTTAGTCCCAGCTGGCCTGGAGCTCACTCTGTAGACCAGGCTGGACTTGAACTCACAGAGATCCACCTGCCTCTGCCTCCCAAGTGCTAGGATTAAAGGCGTGCGCCACCACGCCCGGCTTCTTTTCTTATTTCTAAGTGCAGATGTTAAATATAATAGTATTGCTATTTGGGTTCTATAAGAATATTTGAGCTACTAACTTTGTGAGTTATATGCCACAGATGAAAAACTCAACAAATATTGTTTCATGTGGGTAAAAACAACTCTTAACAAGGCTAATGACTTTAAGGAGACAAACTTCCAATTAGCTCTTTTCACTCATAAGTTTATTTTTCAACTTTTATGTGTACATCTTTCAGTCTTTGGTTATCTTCTCACCTCATTTTATTACTCATTTTTCAATTAATTGTTTGCTCAGAAAATCCTCATGTGGATTTAAAAAAGAAATATTCTTTAGCTTTCATCTTTTAAAAGCTGAGTGAAAATGTCTTTTACTTTGAAGAAGAAAGTATCTAAGATATATTATAACTGCTTTTGAAAAATGTGATATCTATATGTCAGAGGTTAGCCTGTTATGAGCATATTGCATTAGGAAAAGAGCTCAGGACACAACAATATTTGAAATGTAGAGACAGTACATACTAAGAACTGGTGGCTGTAGTGATATTATGCATGGCACTTTAATTAATTGAATCCTGTTAATTTATTCACATTCGACAGACCTAGTAGGAGGTGGTATTATACCACCTAATATAATTTATTTTCACTTTGAATACACTCCTAGTTTCCTTTAGAAGTTCTGTTAGTTCGATGGGGCTTCCGTAACAAAGTACTCAGACTCACAGATCTGGAGGGTGGAAATCCATGATCAAGGTGTCAGCAGTCTTTGTTTCTCACTTCCTTTTGCCTGTGTCTTTGTGTGACTTTTCCTCTGTCACACACATTGTCAGTCTTTCTTTTCATGAGAACATCACTCATATTCTAATGAGATTCATGTTTATGACCTTCTTTTACCTTGATTCTTTAAAGATTCTGTATTTAAATACTGTTACATTCGGCATTAGAGTTTTAACATATGAATTTGGAAAGACACACTCTGCCAATAACATAACATATAGTCATTCACCCATACCTAATATGGAACAGGGGCTATTCTTCTACCAAACATTGTATTGTAAAGAAGAGAGGCACACTATATAAAACATATTAAGTTATTATTTTTAAAAAAGTAAAAGAATTGTCAGTATGGGATGGTAGGAAGTCATTTTAGTAAACACTGATAAAAGATATCTCTGAAGAGGTATCCTTTTAGCAGAATCCTTAAAAATGGAAAAAATACATGTTAATTGAAAAAAGGGAACCCTAAACATAAATATTCAAAGTATAAGTCCTTGAATCAGAAAAGGCATAACTCTAAAAGAATTTCAAGAGAGACACTAAGAGTGGTATAAGATAAGGCCAGATGAACTAAGATTCTTCTATGGAGAGTCTGGTAGGTGTTGACAATGATTATGGATTATTTTCCCCAGAGTGCTGAGAAGCTACTGGGATGTTAGAGTCCCATAGCAGTGCTCTGAGCATGGTACTCGAAGAATATGTTTATATAAGTTGTTCAGTGATACTGTCAAAAGTTGTTTGCTTGGGTTTAGATTTCAGTATTGGAAGTTATGAAGTAGGGCATATAATTTGAAGGTGAAGGTAATGGGATATGTTACATGGTGAGGATATTTTCAAGATTTGGGCCTGAGAAATGGCATGAGTAATGATCCTTCAGCTCCTGGCATGATGTGAACTAGACATGGGAATTGGGTATTGCTAATTTAAGAGGAAAAAGTTGTTTTCAATATGATAGGTTTAAGATGCACATTGAATTCTGGGCCAGAGTCATATAAGCTTCTATCCAAGTGTTCTACACAGAGAGTGACCAGAGTATAAATCTGTACATTATCAAAGCATTATGTTATTACATTGCTATTATTGGAAGAAATGTAAAGAGATGGCTATCCACCCCATATTGGGCACCAACAGACCAAAGATGGGATTCCCTCCATGTCCATCTCAGTGAATCAATGAGTTTATTTATTCATTGTGGGAGCACGGATCATTTGCAAGCAAAGTAAGAGTGACTCGGAAGTCCCACCACCATGGGAGTGATGGCTTCCCAAAATCGCACCAGTCAGCACCCCATCTCCTATATTCTCTAGCACCCCCAGTGTCATGTGCAACTAGGGACAAGTGGGAGTAGTAGGTAGAATCCCCGGTAGAGGCCAGGTGACCCCCACTGCTATCCAGGAAATATTAACAGTCCCCTTAACACAACCATGGGTTTGGCTGTTACTCTCTCCTCCCGATTTCACTGCCATAACCACTAGACACAGTATTCTGTAGGTCAGCACAGCAATCTGCTCTACGCCCTGACTAGAGAAGAGGGTTCTACTTCAATAAATGTAGATGACATTCAAAGTCAGGAGACTTGCTATGCTAAGGTTGCACAAGATGGGAATGTAGACAGAATAGAAGCAGTCCGAGGATTACACCCAAGGACTACACCCAAGGACGTGCAACATCTGGAAGATGAGAAGGATGATTCTTCAACAATACTCTAAGTGGCTAATTAAGTCAAGGACAGGGAGAAACAAATATGATAATATTGAAGTCAACTGTTACGTGTGACACGAAGATTGTTAACAGTGTCTACACTTCCAGAGAATTCAACAACAAAGGATCAAATATTTCATTAGAAGTTTGAAAAGGGATATTAAATATAGCTACAGTAATAATAATATGCATCTATGAGTATAGTAAGAAATAATTAATTTAGAATTTAATGAGGAAGAGGAGTAGTTATTCAAACATATTATGTTGAATATTTATCATGCTTCTTTTTGGCAAGACCTCACATTTTCTCATAAATGACTCAGTGTGAATGAAGTACAGAGGTCTTCTTTGGTACTGTCCTAGTTTGTGTTCCATTGCTGTGACAAAACATTCTGACCGACACCAACTTGGGGAGGAAAGGGTTTATTCAGCTTACATCTCCTGGGTCACAGTTCATCACTCAGGGAGCGCAAGGCAGGAACTCAGGGCAGGAACCTGGAGGCAGGAGCTGAAGCACAGGCCATGGAGGAATGCTGTTCACTGGCTTGCTCCCCTGGCCCATGCCCAGCCTGCTTTCTTATACTGTAACCAACAACTGCCCAGGGGTGCCACCACCCACAGTGGACTGGGCCCTCCCACACTGCTTGACCATCAAGACAATATTCCACAGATGTGGCCACAGGCCAATCCAATGGAGCAATTCCCCAGTTGAGGCTCCCTCAACCCAGGTGTGTCAAGCTGACACTAAAGCTATCCAGCACAGGTACTAAGGAGAAGTGTTTCTTGTTACTTATTTGGACCTTGATGCACATGGCCAGATTCTCAGTGCTCACTGGAGTCTTGTCTTTTCTCTTCTCTCCGCAGGTGGGGAAGTCCCATACACAACCCTGGCAACACGAATGATGATGGGGGCATGGTGGCTGTTTGCTTTGATTGTCATCTCGTCCTACACAGCAAACCTTGCTGCCTTCCTAACTATCACCCGCATTGAGAGCTCCATCCAGTAAGTAGACAGAGATTCTGGTAGTCACCAATCCTGGCAGATGACAGGAATGGCAAAGCCCGTGGAGCCTAAGTGTAGAGGATGTGTTAACAACTTTACAGCCTCCTTTTGAGCAAAGGCTTAATTCTATGATACATCACAATGTCAATTCTGATATTTTGGTTTTATGAAATAAAATGTGGGTTGCAAATTAAATATTGCTATGTTTTCCTGTAAGGATAATATATCAACTTAATTTTAACCACCATGAAGAATGACTATGTCAGAGAAAAACTGTGAAAAAAGGAAAAAATAATCTTACAAATAAAACAAAAACCACATGACAGTTTTTTCCATGAGTCTGTCCAATTATGTGCTATTACACATACTGGCTAAATGGTAACACAGTAAACGGTTAAACTAACACTGATGAATATAAGATGCACACATTCCTGAAGGTAGGAGGAGAGGGGAGGACAGCAGTTAACAGGCAGAGCCTGGGACCTCAATGATGCCATGCTGTTTCTCTTCATTGTGTGATATGTATGTCCATTATTACTGCCGTTTCTCCAGCTTCAGTAGCAATGGTGGAAATGGCCTTTAACTGTGGTGCACTTACTTGCAGAAGTCAGTGCTTCAGACCTAAAGGCCTTTCCCATGGGCCTTTGTAAGCCACAGGCCTTTTATGTTTTCATGGTTTCAGGATCCATGAAATGGATCATGGTTTGGCATCACCAAACAATTTCTGCCTTTTAGGACATAGTGTTCTAGGCATTGTCTTAAATTGTCTAAATTCACCTGAAATTATCTTGTTTATTCCCAACGTGGTTTGGTTTTCTTAAAATTAAACATTCAGTTCTTAGAAATGTGGCAATTCAAAAGGAAAATGAATTTATTACACCATCAACCTTCAATAAATAAATAAATAAATAAATAAATATTATACTTGGGGCTGGAGATATGGCTCGGTGGTTAAGAGCACCCAGGTTTGATTCCCAGTACCCACAAGGCAGCTAACAACTGTTTATAACTCCAGTTCTAGGGGCTCTGAAATCCTCTTCTGACTTCCACGGGCATTGCACAACGCAGGTGCACTTACACACATGCAGGACATACAGTCATATACATAAATAAAAATAATTAAAAAATATATTTAAAAGTTCCTCTCTTTAAAATATATGTAAATGAAGTCCAGTAGCAGCCACAAAATTATTATAACTTAATACCAAATCAAGAATCCATTATTTTATAAAGAAGTAAGATTTTTTCCCTTCATCCTGCAATCTTCAATTAAAGCCCCCAAAGTCAACTAGTAATGCTAACAGACATTCAATTACTTTATCCATTTATGAAAATGAGTCTTCTGAGTTCTCTCATCAAATCTTTCTCCTCAAAGTATTTTATAATTATTCCTTTGATACAAACCCTTTATACTCTCCCAGTTTATTCCCCATATCACCAGCTCTAAGGGCACTGCAAATTACAAATGACACAGTGTGAAACCTGGGAAGATTAAGTAATAAAGAAAATGATTATAATGGCCTAGCAAGAAAATCAGTTAAATTAGCAATACCATAAAAACAGTAAGATGCTGGGCTTTATGCTAATATTTTTCAGGCACTGGCTCATTTAATGTTCTTAACATCTAATATACATACTCTCAAGAACAAACTTTACAAATGGCAGACCTGTAAAGGAAAGGATAAGGAACTCACACAGTTACACAGCTGATATGTGTCCAAGTAAGTTCCTGAGCCTGAGTTCCCCACACACTTCTGCTGTTTGAATCCCATACAACAAAACCTTCCTCATCACACACACACACACACACACACACACACACAAACACACACACACACAAACTGTTGCATGGCCATCTGTCTTCAGAGACCACTATATGGAAGTGTCATCCTTATAGACAAAGCCTTATCCATTACTGAGCCTGGGACACCAAAGATGACATTCTCCAAAGCCTTGATCGGTGTGAAAAGGAGTAAAGATTTTTGTGTTTGCTCAGTTTTGTTGGCATCTATCACAACTTGAGTCATTTACATCTATGATTGCTATGGGCAAGTCTGAGTAAGATGTTTTTGACATCTCCAATCAATAACAAAACAGCCTTTATAATTGTTAAAGATTGATCATATTTAACACATAAAGTATGACAGTCTAGTATATACCTACTAGACTATACCTAATAACTATCTCCCAAATTAATTAATACATCTGTTACTGCTCATGATGCCCATTAAATGGGCCCAGGCATGTTCCTCTTGTAACAGAGTTTGTGCCTTTCTACTTGCATGTCCTTCTTTCCAGCAATCCACAGGCCCTGTCAATCTCTGTTCCAGTCTCAACTTCCAGAGGTTTGACTTTCTTACAGTCTACTTATTAGTAAAATTGTATAGTAATTGTTTTCCTGTGTTTGGCTCATTTCCCTTAATATTATGACTTCAAGTCTGATTCATGTGCTAGAAGATGGCAAATGGAAAAGCAACTTTCAAAGTAAAATGGAATGTTGGCCCTATTGCCCTACTTAAAAAAATACAGTGGTAGCCAGGCATGGTGATGCATGCCTTTAATCCTAGCACTTTGGAGGCAGAGGCAGGAGGATCTTTGTGAGTTCAAGGCCAGCCTGGTCTACAGAGTGAGCTCCAGGCCAGCTGGGGCTACATGGAGACCCTGTCTTGAAAAGACCAAAAAAATATATAGTGGTTATCAATAATGCTTAAGTGATACAATTTAAATATGCTTAAAGCTAGGAATCTTCATAGTTTACCTTTGGACAGGAAGCACTTTTAAATAAATGAAAAATAAATAAATTCAACTGCTTTCATACTCCATACAACTATAATCATAGCAGTAAACAAAAATTATGTCTGGCTGGGCATGGTGGCTCATGCCTTTAATCCCATCACTCAGGAGGCAGAGGCAGGCAGATCTCTGTGAGTTCAAGGCCAGCCTGGTCTACATATTGAGTTCCAGGACAGCTGGAGCTACATGGAGACTCTGTCTCAAAAGAAAGACCAAAAAAATGATGTGTGACATTTAAGGATTTACCATGATCCAGATGTTAAGTATATTGCATGTTTTATTTCTGTTATCCTTAAAAAATACTGACACATTATAAGTATTAATATTATTTGCATTTTGTAAGGGAAGAAACAGAATTTTGGAAGCTAAATGCTCAGGATCATACAGTAAGTTTTGGAGCAGGGAGTCAGTCTAATAGTGTTAACTCAATACTGATCCAAGGTCTTGCCTAATTATTTGCACCTTATCTAGTGGTGGTTCCTATAATTTGCTTGACTTGGTGTTTGCCCAAGTGTGCAGACCTCTTGGTGTGTGTGTGTGTGTGTGTGTGTGTGTGTGTGTGTGTGTATACATATGAGCTATTTAGTTACTATCAACTTCACTAGTATCCATTTGTAACAACTGCAACAGAAGCCACTTTTACATTCCATTCCCCTAAGGTTTCTCTACAAGTAAAGCTCAATGTGAAAAAAAAAATGTAATTTCACATGATGCTTCCCTCCAGGGTAGTTCTACAACCCAAAGTAACTGAACATTCATTTCTTTAAAGATTATTCCATTCTAGTGCCAACAGGCATTATGAAGCCTCAACAGTGGGTGTAAGTCTCTACTTCTTTATATCATCAGACTCATTTGGAAAAGAATCTAAGCTGAGTGAGTATATTAAACAAAGTCACATTGTCTTCCTAAACTTACAGATAGCTTCAAAGTTCCTGCCTCACTGTGTTAGTAAACATAATCACCACAATCCATCTGGGAAACACTTGAAGTTCCATTTGTGAGTAATGCCAAAGTTTCTTGAAAAAAAATCTTATTCTAATTTTTCTGAGAATATAATTTTCAGTCTTGTACAGTACCGTGCTTCTTCGGCATTGATATTCACGACATATGACCATCATGAAAGCACTGAACTTTAATGCTTCTGTTTGCACTCATGCAGAAAGTGGCAGCAGCAAACAGAGCAAGGTATTGTCAGCGTGAACACTGGGTGGGAAAGGCCTGGGAATGTGTCTAATACTAGACAGATCACTTGTATAACATGAGCAAGGCCTTGGTTTCAATCCCAGTAACACTCATACACATGCACGACAAACCAAAAACCACTGTGTTACAACATCATGTTTGCTTTAAAAAGTTATTTATTAGGAACATCAAAGTGAAATCATAGTTGTTCAGGTGTTCTCATTAAGCACCTTCCAGTCAGATTGATCTTTGCGATTATATTTAATTCTTTTTATTCCATGATACCATAAATAAGCTTAGTCTACGCAAGGAGATTTCAACATTCCACCATATTTTTTCATTTCATACACTGATTTTTCCATAATATTTGAGTTCTGACTGAACCTCTGTTTTACTGAGTTATTGCTCCATTAACTGGAGTTAATTGAGATAATATTTCTTTCTGAGAACATACCTCCAAAATTCATTAATACTCATTAGGTAGAAAGTATCTTATCCTGTATACAATACAATACCAATAATAGAATTTTTACACCCACATTTGTCTGAATTTGGAAAACATCATTCAATAATGGTATAGAAGCCACTTTGTCACATGCATGGATTTATCCAGTCCCCACTACAATTAAAATACAGAATTACTTCACCGGTAGAAAGCTTTCCTTCACTCAAGCCAGTTTCTACCCTACCACTCCCTCCTTCTTCCTCTCCACCATGCTTGGAAACCCCCAGTTCCCTAGCTATTAATTTTATTGTTTCTAACACTGATGCCATGGTCAACAGTGTAGCCCATCTTGAAAGGTGCTGTCACTTGATGATCTAATCCTAATCACGACAAAGAGAGGAAACTGTATCATCCAAGCCCTCCTGGAATTTAAGCTTAAACAATAAATTGGAGTTCCCCCCAAGGTCTCATTTTATATTTGACTAATTAGCATAAAAATCAAAGTGCTGACAGTGGCTGGCAACAACCCCCTTTCAGGATATCTTTGTTAGACAAGTTTTTTTCCTCTAAATCATCTTTATTTACCCTTGTCATAATCCATAACTCAGATATCACTTCCTCTATGCAGCCTACTCTGTATTCACAATTAGAGTCAGTATCTTTCTCTTTTAAACTGCTTACATCTATCTACAGCACACTATGAACTATATCTGGCTTTATCAACTGCTTTCTCTTTATATTAAATTGCATGTTCTTGGGTGCTGTTTTTAATAACTTTTGCATCAATCTAGCATATTATGTAACACCTCATTAAGTGCTTGGTACATCACAGACCGCAAATAATATTCCCTTAGTGAATGAATAAGAAAGGGGTTTGGAACTTTATGGCTTTGCATATATACCACAAAAAATGTGAAAGAAATAGGAAAGTCATTTCTTCCTGCTCTTATTTCACATAGAACGACATCCTCCCATGGTTCACTGGATTGCTGTCGACAGTATCTCAGCCTCTTTCTCTTCAGTCTGTCTGCAGCAGGCTGTTTTTCATCGTTCTCCATGGGGAGTGCACTCTTTATTAGGAACAGCCACAATCAGGTGGCTGAAGTGAGCTAGGCCTGATTCATGCTGCTTTTATGTTTCATTTCAGTACAGAATTGTGTAGTCCTAGCTCCAGAACTCATGGGCACTGCAGACAGAGGAAGGCATTCATCTCCTAACACTGCATTGTTCAGTGTTGAAATGGCTTAGTTATCCTGGCACTTGAGTACTACAGTGATGGATGTTTCATGAGCATATAGCTATCTAGATGTCACAGAAAGAATTTTATCTTTTTGTAAAAAGACACAAAACCATAAGAAGTATATGTTGGTCTTTCAAATCCCTCCTTCGCCAAGCGCTTAATTAAACCCTGTTGTCTACTTTATTTGTCACCCCTGTGAGATCTAATAAGCTCTCACTCACAGGCAGTTCCTAATATGATAGTTTTTCCTTTCTCTCACTTTCTGTACCTGTCCCCCTCTCTCATTCTCTTTCTTTAGAAAACTACAAAATGCTTGAGAATATAAATTCCTATCCTCTATTTCTTGCTAGATTCCTGTCTATGGGGAATCCGATAAATTAAAGCTAGCTCTACAAATAATATATATATATCTATATATATATCTATATATATATATATATATATGTGTGTGTGTGTGTGTGTGTGTGTGTGTATGTGTATAAATGATAAAAATTTGGTGCTTGGAAGTATAGTGTTGAGTCACTGTGTAGATGGCCATTTTCATATGGGGCATATCTGTGAAATTAACATGAAAAGGACAGTGATAGAAATAATCAAAAGATGGGCTAGAGAGATGGCTCAGCAGTTAAGAGCAACAGCTATTCTTGCAGAGGACCTGAGTTTTATTCCCAGCACCCACGTGGCAAGTAACAACCATCAGTAACTCCAGTTCCAGGGAAATACAACAGCTTTTTCTGACTCTTTGGGCATTGGACAATATGGGTGCACTTATACACAAGCAGGCAATATACTCATACACATGAAATAAATAAACCATCAAGGATATTGGGCTTACAGCTCAGTGGTAGAGACTTGACCTAGCATACACCAGATCCTCCACCAGGTCATAGGTTCAACTTCCAGGAAAAAAGTCAGAACCTAGAACAATTGACAGAACTACACTCTGAGAAGTAGCCTGGTAGAAATCTAGCCTGAGTCATAAACCAGAATGGGCCATACCAAGACAGAGCAGTACCCTTGACTCTGTTGAGGACCACATATAGACTCTCCACCCTGCCCAGGTCTCTTTTCTTCACTTTTACATACCCTTATTTAAAGTCTGATTTTAGTTTAGTGAATATGCTTAGTTCTGCCCTGTCCTCTTTCTCCTTTAAAATTTTAGACACTTTGCAAAAAAAGACAGGTTGGCTTGAAGTTTGGATCACCACCTTTCTTCAGCCACCCAAATGGTGGGACACTCCTAGGCTCTCTGATTGAGTTATTTACCCTTCTTTCTTCATTCTGTCCTAGCTCAGTCTGCCTTATCTATGCTCCTTCTCTTTATTGTTCTACCCTTCTACTTAATTTCCCTCTGTTGCTCTAATATTGCTATGTCTCTTGCTATGTATTTACTTTTCATTTCTACCTTTAGTAGCTAATATTTTCTTTTACTAGCTAATATATTAATGCACAGCATACTATCCTTGTTCCTTTACTCCCTGAAAGGTATTAGAGCCGAAGAAGCAATTTTGTTAATTGACTATTAGTTTACTTTTGCAGACAACATATCTATCAGTTTTTGGCTGTCTCTGCACTTAATAGTCTACTCCCAGAGGAGTGGTGGAGGTAGAGTCTGGTTTCCTAAGCACTGGACTAAGGATTTTCTACTGAGCTACATGCCCATTCCAATGAGGGAAAACATCTCTATTCCACTCCAACCTAGTCTTACTTGACCATTACAAATCTTCCACTGGTATAAAACTGTTGGGTGTGGTGTCTTTGAGTCACACGTGACCGCCTTCCACTCACAACTGCACAGGAAGGGAGGGTGTGAAACCTGCTAAAGCCATGCTCTGGAGAGCTCGATTGACTTCAGCCAGAGCTTCTGAGGCTTCTGCTGTGAGCTTTCACCTGGAAGCTGGGTTTCTGTCACCTCGAAGAAGGTCAAAGAGAGGCTGTAGCATTGTGGTGGAGATGGACAGCCATGGGCAGAGCCAGTTAAGATTTCCTAGGAAGGACTGAGGGGATGCTAGCGTGAGCTTGGGAGGAAGGGAGAGTACAGGTTTGAGAGGTCTCACTGCAGTGAGAGAAATTTCAGTGCCTAGGAAACAAATTGGGGGAATCATTTGAACCTTAGCATGGGCTATTTTAAATCCAAATCTTCTAAGGATAGTACAAGCCTGTACTAAAAAATAAAAAAAATAAAGTTGCCGGGTCAGTTGATGATTTGTCCCAAACTAAAATGTCGTCCATATAATGGAAGACTTGCAGACCTTGTTCCACCTGGGGTTTAAGAGCCGCTGCTACCACCTCTTGGTAGAGCGTTGGGCTGTTGGCCATGCCTTGTGGCAGGACAGTCCACACATAATGAGTTGCTGGACCTGAGCTGTTAATTGCAGGAACTGAGAAAGTAACTGCTCACAATCCTCAGCATGGAGGGGGATGGAAAAAAAAAAACAGTCTTTTATATCTAAGGCTAGTAGAGGGGTGTTAGCTGGAATAGCAGAGGCAAGGGGGAATCCCCTCTACGGTGACCCCCATATGTGCATAGTTCTGTTAATGGCTCGCAGGTCTTGTAAGAGATGCCAACCTCCTGTTGCCTTTTTAATGACAAACACAGGGGTGTTCCAGGGACTTCAAGATGGACAGATGCGTCCCAATGAAAATTGTTCCTTGACTAAGTCTTGGAGAGTTGTAATTTCTCCCCTGGTAAGGGCCACTGCTCTATCCAGACTGGATCATCTGACTTCCAGTCCAGATGAGGTGGAGAATACTCTGCAGTGACCCTCAGAATTGGGAGTGCTTCTTGCTGAGATGATGGAAGCATTTTCCCCCAGTCTGGGCATAGTTGTTCTCATCTGGAGTGGCAATAACCACATCCAAAGCCTCTAAAATATCTTGCCCTAGCAGATTGATATTAGTGGGTGCTATTAATGGGAGAATCTGACCTGAGTTTCCATCAGGGTCTTCCCAGGTGTAAACATTTTTAGTTATGTAAAACTGTGAGGGTCCTCCTATTCCTAGAAGATTAGGTCCTGGGAGCTAGGGCCAGTCAAGGGGTATTTCTTGCTGTTTTATAATGGTTCTATCTGCCCCTGTATCTATCAAACATTTAAAAGATTTCTCCCCAATTTTAATAGTAGGTGCAGGATGTGAGCCTTCTGAAATAGGCACTGCCTAGAGGGCATGCACTGACTCTCTTTCCCCATTTTTTTCCTGGGCTAGGGGCTGCTCATCTAAGAGTTTAAAGGTGACAATTTTTTCCCATCTTTATCATAGTTTGAGCAGCAAGCTTTCCTCCAATGATATCCTTTTTTACACTGGGGGCAGAGAATGCGTGGGGGGCATTCAGGAGGCCCTCTGGGAGAGACTGGTGCATTCAAGCACTATCTTTTCCAATGACCTCTGCCTCCACAGTTAAAACATTTCTCATTTGTGGTGACAGCAGCCGCAAAGGCTTGAGCTAGATAATTAGCTTTGTGGGAGGCTGTGCCCGCGTCCTGAGTTGCCACTATCCAGCTGTCATAATGGTCATCTTTTAAGCCTTGGCACCCTTGTTTACACTCAGAATTCATTCCCTCCCAAACAATAGTTTTGAGGAGTATCTCTCTGGCTATAAAATTGTGGATCTTCCTCTCTAGGCTGCTTTTAGTTTTTAAGATAAAGTCAGACGGGGTTCCTAGGGTTTTTGCCTAGGAAATAATAATGAACTGGCCTGAGATTCAGTGGGTGGTGTAATTCTATCCCAGGCCCGTAGGGCGCAAAGGCAGACCTGGTCAAAGTACCCTGGGGCCAGTCCAGCCTGTTGCATCCCTGTGCTAAAATCTCCTTCTCCAAAGAGCTGCTCATAACCCCAGTCTATGTTAGGTTGCCCTTGATTTCTCTGAACCTATTGGAGACATTCGTCTCTGTATAGTGCTTCCCATTGTAAAAATAGCAGACCTGGGAGTGCAGATCTACAAATATCTCTCCAGTCCTGTGGGGTGTTAAGAGAAGTGCAAAAGCTCTGGAGAATGGACTTTGTCCATGGTGCCTGAATGTCATCCTCTCTGACTGCTTGCCCGAGTTCTTTCAACTCGCTTGCCTGGTACAGGTACCAGTTTAGAGGGCGAGACCGAGTCGGAGCTAAATTAACAGGGAATGCCTGTAATTGAAGATCTGGGTTATCCTGAATCTGGCACAGTTTTTCTCTAGCAGAGAGGGAGGAGGCTGAAGGTGTTTCTGACCTCTTGACAGAGAGTGACTTATAGCTAGGGGAAAGGTTAAGGGTAGCTGCTTGGATGTTTTTATTATCCTGTTCTACTTTTACTGGGTCTGAAGCTTGGTGGCTTTCAGAGAGAATTTTATTGGGGTTCTCAAGGGGAGTTTTAGCAGGTTCTTGAGGGGAGGGGGTCTGCAATTTAATTTTGTCATTTTCCTTTCCTGGTGTGGTTTGGTGAGAAGGCCCTAAGCATTGTCTCACAGCAGCTAGTAGAGGCAAGAATGTGAGAGAGGCCAGGGCATTTTCTCACTGTCTAGTGTCCTGTGCCACACGTGTCCAGGATTCTGAACTCCATAAGACTGCAGGGAACATCCATGGGGCAATATTAAGAGTCTCACTCCAAAAGGAGGTAGCATCCCACATGGAAATTTTAACTCCTTGACTTTTGAGGAGTGTTTTTATTTTCTTAGCGTGTGGATCTTTTTGGCGTGTCTGTTTGTTACCCATGATAAGGAGAGATAGGAAGTGTTAGTGGTTAGGGAAAGAGACAGTTCAAAAGACTAACCTCACAGGAAGAGAGAATTTCACGGAGGTGTGCCACAGCTGGCTGTATAGAGGATAGAGACTTAAAGCAGATTCAAAGATTAATCTCTTTTTTTTTTTTTTTTTTATTTGTTTTTTTTTTTGGTGTTTTCGAGACAGGGTCTCCCTGTAGTCCTAGCTGTCCTGGAACTCACTCTGTAGACCAGGCTGGCCTTGAACTAACAAAAATCCGCCTGCCAAAGAGTTAAATTCCATGGAGATATACCATAGACTACCCTGATTGGGGGGGTATCTCCTTGTCTCTACGGTAAAACCCTCCGAGATTTCCCTTGAGTGGGGAAAATCAGGGCTAAGAAAGACAGCCCGATAAATACCTTTTTCCTTTGTTTCCTTCTTCCTTTGGTGGAAAGTCGAGCCACACGTTCTGGGCACCAGTTGTCGGGTCAGTCCGCTGTCCTTCCCTTCTTGGCTCAGCTCCAGAACTTGCCTCCTGCCTGCAGGCTGGCAGTCTCTGGGCACTGCTCCTGCAAGAAGTGGGGAGGGAATAGCGCGGGAGATCACTCGTAGAGCAGAATGAACACACACACACACACACACACACACACACCCCACACGCACACACACTATACACACACACACACACACACACACACACTCATGGAGAGCGGGGCAGAATAGGAACTCCATTTATTTTCTGTCAGCGAAGTCTATGTATTCAAGACTACAATGCTTTGGGCAAGGAAGTGGGGAGCAGGCAGAAGGGAGGGGTGAGCCAACTTAGTTCTAATCGGGGATTGCAGAACTCCGGTTTGTACAACAGGTAACATTCTGCTCAATGCCTCAAGGAAACAGGCCTGGAATTTTGCAGAGATAGGACGAAGCAAGAATCATTGTAATATCCCTAAACTTCCTGCTACAGATAACTCTGGAAGTCCACAGAGATATCAGATAACTGGGGACCTCCGGGACAGGTCTTACAAGTTCTCACATCAAGCCACACACTAAGTTCCATTCCCACATAAAACAAGTGACTAAATGGCTAGCTCTCATAGCTTTGGAGAGGACTATGCTAGTTGTTAAGAGAGAACATCAATCAATGATACAACTGCAGCTTTAAGGCCTAATAACCACACCAGTGACAGGCACAGCAGATGACATTGGTGCAGTATTGTCACTTTTATCAACAGCTACTTAATTGGACTTAAAGCCTGCTCAGTGAAGGTCAAACTCATATATGAATGCCTTACACTGTAAACATAGCCAAACATATATGGCTGGAAAAGTCATAGATCTTAAAATCCCATTGATCTCACATCCCTAGACAAATGTAATTTCTTACTATGTATAAATTATGAATCAGTCACCATTCACCAAAGAAGCCACTCATCTTTTGCAGCAGACAGATTATTACAGAGTTCCACAACTGGAGATTATCCATGAATTGCCCAAGCCTAAGTGGCACGTCTACAGTGCAACCTCTATACCTAAGGCTCATGGAACATGGAACAAGGAGTAAAGATAACACTAATGAATCTCTCCACCCTCATCAATGAAGCTCCCTCATGCAACACAGGGCCAGGAACACAAAAGGTCACAAACGGCTAGAGAATAAGAGTCCTGCCCAAGGAGCAGAGTATGGCTCCTTGGGCAGGACTCCTATATTAAACTCCACCCATCCCAGGCTCAGAGACCATTGAGGAAGTGGGGAAGGGAAGATTATAAGAGCCAGGAAGGGGGTGTATGGCCATATGGAAATGGAGTCCTACAGGCTCCTGGGACCTTGCTCATATGAACCTTCTGCAAAGGTGTCAGCATGCACAAGCCCCATGCAAAAATCAAGCAGATAAAAATCCTGCTCGAAAGTGTGGAAATTGGCAAGAAGCCCCAATCTCAGTCAAATTCCAATCTAGAAAACAAAGAAACAAACAAAAAAAAAAGTAAAAGCAACATAACTGCTCCAAATTGTACATGAGCTCCACTGAGAATGAGTGATGGAAAATCCCAAAGAATTAGCAAAATCATTATGAGAATACTCAGCAGAATAAAGGAGGACATGAATAAGCTCCAGAATAAGTTCAGAGACAGTATAACTAGTTGAATAATATAAGGAGGTCAACATAGGATGGGCTTGATGTCAGGGTAGATATTAAACATTCAGACACTGACAAAGATGAAATAATGAAGTATGAATGGAACATACAAGTTCTATGAGACACTTTTAAATGACTAAATCTATGAATTATGGGCATTGAGGAATGAAATGAAAGTCAATCTAAAAGCATAGGAAATATATTTAATAAAAATTTAGGCAATTTCTCCAAGTATAAGGAGAGAAATGGCCATCTAGATACATGAGACACTTAGACCACCAAACAAAGCCAGAAAAGAACTCCTAAGCACACATTGTATTATAGCTAATTAAGCTTACAGAATTAAGAAACACAACTGAAAACTGTAATAGAAAAGCACCAAACTAACCAAGGTAAACTCATGAGAATAATAACAAACTTTCCATCAGAAATTCTAGAAAGTCATATAATGATGCATGTCAAGCTCTGGAAGACAATGACTGCTAGACCAGGTTACTATAACCACCAAAACTATAATTCACGATTAAAAGAGAAAAAAACTTTCATCATAAATAAATAAAATTTAGATTCCGGGTGTGGTGGTGCACACCTTTAATCCCAGCACTTGGGAAGCAGGGACAAGCAGATCTCTATGAGTTCAAGGTCAACCTGGTCTATATAGTGAGTTCTAGGACAGCTGGAGCTACAGGGAGACCCTGTCTCAAAAGACAAAATAGATGATAGATAGATAGATAGATAGATAGATAGATAGATAGATGATAGATAGAAAAACTTAGGTGCTGGAGAGATGGTTCAGTGGTTAAGAGCATTAGCTGCTCTTGCAGAAGACCTAGGTTCACATCCCAGCACCTACATGACAGCTAGCAACTGCTCATACTTAGAGATCTGAAACTCTCTTCTGGCTTCCACAGACATTGCACAACACAGGTATGTGTTATGTACATGCAGGCATAATACTCATATACCTAAAGTAAATAAATAAATAAATAAATAAATAAATAAATAAAATTTAAGGATTTCATGATGACTGTAGCAGCATGTCAGAAATAATCTGAAATAATCACATGCAGTAAAAATAAAGCTAGACATCTCCATAAGATCAGAAGATCTTACACCTGCTAGAAGCAATGAGGATGAGGAATGTTCCAAATGTTATAAAATGACACGAATTAGCAAATACTTGTAAGAATAACTGTGAAAGTTAATAGATCATTAACTTTCAATGATTCAATCAAAACACAGATTATGTGGAAAAACAAAACCCATCTATTTGTTACCCAGCTGCCAAGAGACACATTTTACTCCCCCCAAAAAGCATTCCCTTAGAATGAAATGATGAAAATTATACTTTAAGAAAATGGTACTATAATAGAAGACTAATAGAGATTGCAATAAAATCCAACAGACATCAAACCAAAATCAGGAAGAAGAAATAAACAAGGGCAGTGCACATTGATTAATGGCATTGTCCACCAAGAGCTTATTACAATTCTAAACATTTATGAACTGAACACTGAACATTCATGCATCAGTTTTATAAAATAAACAACACTGGATATTAAAACACAGAATGGTCTCAATTTGATAGTAATAGATTACTTCAATACCAGACTCTCAACAATAGACAGAAACAAGCATCAGAGTTAACTGATACTATAGGTCAATGGACTGAGCAGAATTCTATAGAATAGTCATCTAAAATGCTGTAAAATACACTTTCTCCTCAGCAGCCCATGCAGTTTTGTCTAATTTAGGCCACATTTAAGTACACAAAGCAAACCAACAAATATAAGAAAATTGAATAATTTATTATAGCTTATCACAATGGACTAAAGTTACAAATTAAAAGCAAGAGAGATTACAGAATATAAACTCATAGACTTTAAATAACACACTACTGAATGATGAATTAGAACTGAAAAACTCAGGATGGAATCTAAAACAGTCCTAACATCAAATACAAATGAAAACATAAGTACAAGAAACTGTGGGGTATAATAAAAGTGATTCTAAGAGAGGAGATATAAATACTTGCATTAAAGAATTAGAGGCATCTCAAATAAATTACTTAGTCATGCATCTCATGTTCTTAGAAAAAGAAAAACAAACTAAACACCAAGTAAGTAGACTAAAAGATATAAAGATTTGCATAGAAATGAATGACATAGACATGGAAAAAATACAAATAATGACAAAAGGAATTGGTTCTTTCAAAATATAAACAAGATTAGGAAATCCTTAGCTAAACTAACCAACAAAACAAAAACAAACCCAATTAATAATATTAGTGATAAAAGGAAAACCTTGCCCAGAAACCAAAAAAAATTCAAGACATTGTTGTGGTTACTTAGAAAACTTATATTCCAAGGGGCTAGAGAGATGCAGGTAAAAGCACTGGCTGCTCTTGCAGAGGATCTGGGTTGGATTCCCAGTAACCACAGGGTGGCTAACAACCATCTGTAACTACAGTTCCAGGGGATCCAACACTCTGTTCTGACTTCTATGAGCATTGCACAGCATGGGTGCACTTACACATATGCAGACAATGCACTCATACACAAAAATAAAAATAATAATGGATAAAAAATATTTTATCTTATAAAAGAAAATGTGCATTCCGATAAATTGGAAAAATCTAGGAGAAAATGATAAATTTGTAGACACATATGACTTACTAAGATTAAACAGAGGATATAAACTGATAGATAACATTAAGGGTGATTGAAGCATTAAGTTTCTCAACTATTAAAAGCTCATACCCAGATGGATTCGTTGCTTAATTCTACAAGCCTTTGAAGGACACCAATGGTTCCTAAATCTATTACATAAAACAGAAAGGAAAGATAAGCTACAGAATTCACTTTTACTAAGAAATCACATCAACAAACTCAAAGAAAAGAATCATATGTTCATCTCAATAGATGCAATATCCTTTTATGATAAAAGGAGTGAAAAAAAGTAGGAAAGGAAGGAAGGAGCCTCAGAACAATAAAGGCTGTACATGAGAAATGTATAGCCAATATTATGTTAAATGTTAACAAGTTCAAAGCATTTCCACTAAGCTAAGGAATGAAATAAGCATGTCTACTTTCTCCACATTTATTCAATATACTCCTTAAAGTCTTAGCTAGAACAATAAAACAAGAGAAAGAAATAAAAGGGATATATGTAAGAAAGAAAAAAGTCAAATCATTCTTATTTTCTGATGATTTAATCCTAAACACAGTAGACCCTAAAGACACCAACAGAATTCTCTGAAACTAATAAGCACTTTCATCAATAGCAGATACAAAGTCAGCATACAAAATCAGTAGCTTTTCTAGATATCAATAATGGACAAGCCAATAATGAGAAATCATAACACCCAAAAACAAACAACAAAACAACAAAAAACACCAGGGAAGCAATATAACCAAGTAAGGAAGTGAACAGCTTTGATGAAAATTGTAAGACACTGTAAAATGGTGTTTAAAATGACACTAAAAGATGGAAAGACTCGCGGAATTGCAGGACTAATATGGCAAAAATCGTTATAATGTCAAAAGTGTTCTTCAGATTCCATGTAATACCTGTCAAAATTCCAATGACATTCTTCACAGAAATTAAAAAACTACTCTACAATTTATATGGAAGCACAAATAACCCAAATAGTTAAAGAAATACTAAGGAGAAGGAGCAACATTGGAGTCACCACAAAAAGCACAATGCCAAGCTTCAAATTATATTATAGAGCCATAGTAATAAAAACTGTATGATACTGACACAAAACAGGTGCACAGATCAATAAAATAGAGGATCTACAATTAAACCTGTACAACTACATGCATGTGATCCTTGCCAAAGATTTCAGACATATATTTAACAAATGGTACTAGAAAAATTAAATATCCACAAGTAAAGATTGAAAAACTCTTATCTTTCACCATTATAGAAATTAATCCAAAATTAACAAGGACCTTATTACAGAGTCCTACAACTGGGCACACACAGACATGGTAAGAGAGAAATTTTTATACTGTTACAGGAAAACATAGGGGAACTATTTCAAGACATAGACATGAGCAAGGACATTCTCAAAGGACCCCACATGCTCAGGAAATAATCCCAAGAATTGACATATGGGATTGCATGACATTAAGAAGCTTCTGCACAGCCAAGGAAATATTTATTCAAGTGAAGTGGCAGACTATAGAATTAGAGAAAACATTTCTTATCTATTCAAAATGTATAAAACACAAAAACTACCCAAACCAAATAACAATCAATTAATGAGCTAATGAAATGAACAGGCGGTTCTCAAATGAAGTCGTACAATTGACCAGTAAATATACGAAAATGTCAACTTCTGTAGTCACTAAGGAAATGCAAATTAAAATTGCACTGATAATCTATCTCACCCTCTTTAGTGGGCTATCATAAAGAAAATGAATAACAACAGATGCTGGTGAGGATGTGTGACATGGAACCTCTGCTTGTGAGGTAGCTAGGAAGTATGGATATTATCATGGAATTTCCTCCAAAAAACTTAAAAAATAGAACTCCTATATTATAAGCTATATTAATTTGGGGTGCATACCTAAAGAATTCTAAGTCAACATATCGCAGAGATCCTTGGACATCCTTTTATATTCCATCCTAATTCACAATAGCCATGATATGGAATCAGCCAGACATCTACCAATTGGTGTGTGTTTGTGTTTGATATATAAAAATATAGGACTGTATTCAACCATAAAGAAGGGTGAAATTAGGACATGTGCTAGAAAACTGATACAACTGATTATAATATTATGTGAAATAAGACAGATCCAGAAAGAGAAATAATCAGGTTTCCCCTCATTTTTGGATCCTTGATTTAATATAGATCCATAAAACTATAATATATAATATAATATATATTTTATGTCAGATATGTATACATGCAATCAGAAGGCAGATTAGAGTTAGAAGGGAGGCAAGTGGGAAGGAAGAGAGGTTGGAGAAAGGGGAGTGACTTCAATGAATATGATCAAAGTACATCATATTCTTATGAAACACAGTACTGCGTACAATTTTAAAAGAAAAAATGAAAATAGGAAAAAGAAAGTAAAAAGAGGAAAGGAAAAGGAAATGGGGGAGGTGTCGGTTATTTCTATCATCTGATGTTCCTTTAATCATGTGTGGCTGCAATCCACATGATATTCTTCCCTTCTAGAACCAGGCTGGCAGTCCTACAGGACTGCGAGCTTCAAGGCTGTCTCCTGCCTTCAGGCAGCTTAGCTCTGGTAAGGAGGGGGGAGGGGACCATGAGAAATTTACCCAATGGAATAAGAAAAAGAAAGACACGGACTCAGAGAAAGTTATGGAGATAAACTCTCTCATTTAGTCATGCCAGCAGTGTGTTTATATACCCAATGTTAGGAAGTGGGGGGCAGGTAGAAAGGAGAGGTGAGCCACCTTGGCTCTTATCCAGGGGGCTGTAGAGCTCCTGTTTGTGCAACCGATAAACTAGAGGTGTGACATTTTGCTCAATACCTCAAGGGAAGAGGCCATCTGGTTCTAGAACTTTGCAGAGATAGGCGAGACAAGAAAACACTGCAATTTCCCGGACCTTCCAGAGCTATAGATAACTCACAGAGACAACTGAATGCCCACAGAGATATCAGATAACTCTCTGGGGTTCTGTGGGACAGGTCTTACAGGTCCTGCCTCAAGCCAGGCAAAGTTTCATTCCTACAGAGAGGAAATGAGCTGGCAGTATGATTGGTTGGTTATTTGAACACTGGGGTTTCTCTTCACGTTGCTTCCTTGAAAATGAGTAAGGCAAGTTTTCAAGCTGCCATATACTTGTTTTCTATTTTTTTTAACTTCTTGCTATATATATATATATATATATATATATATATATATTTTTTTTTTTTATTTTAACATAGGTTCTTTTGAAACTTTTTTGAATTTGTACTGAAATTTTGAGATTTTCATATAGTATAGTTTGATGGCATTTACATGAACTCTTCTGTCTGCACCTCTCCCACTGCCCCCTGCCCAATTTAATGAACTCTTTTATATGCATTTAATGAACTCTTTTATATGTATCCCCTATCTGCATCTTCCATGTCACCCCCACTATATTTCATGCATTGTCATATGTTAAGTCCTATCAGTAAAATTTGTGTCCCAGTCATCTTTCAGTATGAGTTCATCCACTGGAGCCTAGTCAGTCTCTCTAGTGTCACTCCCTTAAAGATCAACTCTCACCCAAAAATAATCAGCTGCAAGTAGTTCCTCAGCTAAGGATGGGGCTTCTTGCCCATTTCCCCAGTTCTATGCTGGGTTTTGTCTGGAAGGAACTGATCCATCTCTTCACTTTTCATAAGTATCAGTTCCACAGTTTCAATAAGTTCTTTTCAATGCCCTGCCAATTATAAGATCTCACCCCTTTCAGAGGGCTATCCTAAAGACACTGTATTAACTACACATAGATGAGGTGTCTTTTTAAAAGGATGAGCTTCCCCAGTAAAAACATGGGTAGATAGATATGTGAGTGAAAGAAATGCCAAGTTGAAGGCTCCTGCCTGGCCTGGCATACATCCTTAACTTTTCTGTGTTCCACTTTCTTTCCTGGTGTCTCCAGCCTGCCAGGGACCTTGATGTGCTGGCCCCCATCCTATTCTACCCCATTAGCTCTCTGATCCTCTTCATCCGTCCATAGGTCTTGTCACCTAAACATATTCAATTTATTTTAATGGTTTTCTCCTCCTCCTCCTCCTCCTCCTCCTCCTCCTCCTCCCCTCCTCCTCCTCCTCTCCTACACATATATAAAACCCCAGCATAGCACCTGTTTCTCAAGCTTTGATCCTAAGGACAAGGCCAGATGACTGAGAGACAGGAAGGTGAGAAGACAGAAGGTCAGTAGGTGCTAACTGAGGCTCTTTTCTGAGAAGAAGACTGTTGGTGTCCTTGGAAAAATGCTGCTAGTTTTTGAGATTTACTGTTAAGTTTGGGAACATAGTTGATGTCTGACATTTACAATCCCAGTCTTTTAATAAGACTCTGAGCATCAAGACATATGTGTAACACTAACTATAGTTGAAGATGATTAAAAGCCAAGTATCATTTAGTTGGAGTCTAATTTCCATGAATCATTGTTGAAAACACAGAAGAGTAGTTTAGGCAAATTCACAGGCCCACTACACTGTAAAGAATAAATATATCTATGGGCACTGGAAAAATTTAAGTTATCAGTAGAGACTTAATCACCTCCTCTGTGATGAATAATCATGATCTTTTCTTTTAATGAGATTCAATAGCACATTTGTAAACACAGTGACCTGCTATGGTATGTTACTTAGAGAAAATACTTTATTCAATCTGTAGATTGGCTATTATATTAACTTAGTGTTATTTCTGGGATTTTCTTTCTCCTCAGTCTCTGCCAACAGCATCACCCCAAGTCATGAAAATTTTGATAATATGATTAATAATTTGAACTTTTTTAAAAGACCTAGGAAAAATTACAAATTACTATTGATTCCTCATTTGAATCCACACAGAATTTGAGGGGCCATTGTTTCATGTAGGTTAGCATGTATTACTGTACCACAGCTTGTTAGTGGGCCATATGCGATCAACATTCAATGTCAGCCTTGAGGGGTATATTGAATGATGTATTTTTCACAAGTCAGCATTGGGCTTGATTCTAATTAACATTTCAGTGTTGATTTGAAGCATGGACTAGGGAGGAAGCTTATTAAATATGCAGATTACTCTACATTGAGTAGGGGTGATTATTGACTTGAACCACACTGTAAGAATTTATAAGGTCCTTGACAAATTAAACAAGGTGATTATAAGTAAGATGAAGTTTCATAAGGACAAATATGTGATAACTTACTTAGAGATGTGTGTGTGTGTGTGTGTGTGTGTGTGTGTGTGTGTGTAATCGTTCAGAATTAGGGGATGGAGACAGTTTCAGAATGAAGAATTTGTTAACTAAAATTTGAAATGTAGCCTTTGTGCTTATTAAGGAAGTGGCCAGAATCATTTAAGAGCCTAAAAGTTTTTCAAACCCATTAAAGAGCACCATGATTCTCTTTAAAAAGGTCAATATATCGTGCAAACACTAATATTGAGAAAACAGTTCCTTCACTACTACCTGCAAAACAGTGAACAATATGTGCTAGGATGAGACCTAAAGGAATTTAGTCTTTGACTCAGTAAGGAAAAAGCTAAAATATGAAAACAAAGTGTGTACTATAAAAAGAAGTGTCGGAGCTGGAGAGATGGCTCAGCAGTTAAGAGCACCGGCTGTTCTTGCAGGGGACCCTGGTTCAATCCCCAGCACCCACATAGCAACTAAGAACGGTCTTTAACTCCAGTTCCAGGGGAATCCGACACCCTCTTCAGACCTCCACAGCATTGCACGACACAGGTGCACCGACCTACATGCAGATAGTACACTCATACACATAAAAAATAATAATAAATAAATTTTTAAAAATTTAAAAGAAATGTCATGCTGTATATGGTAAGCAACTCAAAGCAAAACTGTAGGATTCTAGGAAACAGAGTTTGGGGTTAGGCATGAATAAGGACCTCTTGATGTTAAGCTTCCTAAATCTCTTAGGAGACTTAGAGAGAAAAATGCAAGTGTTTTGCAAGTGGGCTTATGTGTCTTATCGCACCCTTTATCCAGTCCTTGGGAGCCGGAGCAGCTCTTCATCATTCTCTGATGTTGTGATTGCATGGAGACTCTTATCTTAACATTGGTTTGATATTAGGTCATTCTTAGAATTCATGAGAATTAGTGAGATACTCCACAGATATCCAAGGAGGTAGAAATATAAAAATCCACCATTCTATAGTTGAAGGCTGTTAGATTTTTGAATATTTATTAAATATTCACTGTTGGATTACTTGAATATTTATTAAATTTTTACTTATTATTTTATGTGTATAAGGATATTGTTTGCATGTAGGTAGGTGCACCCATGTGGTGCAGAGCCTATAGAGGTCAGAAAAGGGTGTTGGATCCCACGGAACAGGAGTTACAGATGATTGTCAGACACCATGTGGGTGCTGAAAATGGTATTTATTACAGATGTGTGTTAGCCATCATGAGTATGTTGGGAACCAAACCTGGATCCTCTGCAAGAGCACCCAGTACTTTTAACCACTAAGCCATCTCTACGCCCTAATTTTATTTATTTACTTATTTTTATTTTAAGTGTGTGTTTGTCTGCATGAATATAAGTATGTCATATGCATCCATGCCCACGAAAGTCTGAAGAGACACCAGATACCCTGGAACTGGCATTATAGATGGTTGTTAGCCACCAAATGGATGCTGGGAACTGAAGCTGGGTCCTCTGCTAGAGCAACCTATGCTCTTAACTGCTGAGCCATCTCTCCAGCCCTGCTGGAAACTTTCTTGATGGAGTTTTCCTTAGTTAATTTATATATATATTATAATCTATACTTTATTCTTGCCTATCATGTATTTAAAAACAATATGGAAATTATCTTTCATAATATAAATACATAAATGTATTTATTTCACAATTATCATTATTTATACACATAAAATAAGTAAATTGATCATTACCATTATTTTTACAAATGATAACTTTGCTTGCAACAGCAGGATTATGAGGTTTACATAGGAAAATATGCTCCTTACTCCATTTAAGGTTTCACAGTGTGATAGATGTATTCTCTAACTTTGAATATGTGTCAGAGAGTCAGGCAAGCCATTCAGGCTTTCAGAATATTATTTTCTTATATTTATGGAACATTTGTTTTAAGGTGAGCTTAATAATTTTATTATTATTATTATCATCATCATCATCATCATCATCATTATTTATTGAGACAGGGTCTCACTATACTACATAGCTCTAGCTGGCCTGAAATTTGCTATGTAGACCAGCTATCAAACACAGAGATTCACTTGCCTATGCCTCCCAAGTTCTGAGTTAAAAGTGTCTGTCACCATACCAGGCCTGTTTGCTTATTTTGAAATAGGGTCTGTCTGTGTAGATCAGGCCAGTCTGCTTCTTTGGCTTCCCAGGTGCCTGGATTTCAAGCGTGTTCCACACCTGACACAATCATTTTTATTAGTTATGCTTGACAGTAACAAAAAGAACTGAGTGTTGGTGGTCCTCTGGGTTTTTCAAGTGACCTACCTTATCCACTAGTATGAATCAACTTTTCAATTTGTGAAGAAGTGCAAATCTTTCCAAGGGCAGGAGCATGCTCTCCTAAGTTGTCTAAGATATCCTTCTTTCTCAAGTGCATCTATTTCACACAGACTTCCAATTTACCTGTGGCCATTCTATCTATGCCACATAAAGGGTATTTATTCCTGACTCTCTTGGTTGTGGAGGGAGTACAAGGGCTGTTCCTAAATCTGTCAGGAATGGCTTTGGGGGCATTGGTTGGGCTAGTTCTCCCCCAGGTCACAGTCCAGCAGAGGCACAGTGCTCCAGAAGAGACAGGGGTTTTCCTGTGCTCACTGATAGGCTTTCCAGACCAAGCATGTTTGAAGCTCTGATTTCTATTTAGGGAGTTCTTAAAAAATAAGGATCAAGCTGATTATGGTGGCTGCAATCCACCATATTGGGAGGTAGAGGCAGGAGTATTAGGAATTCAAGGTCAGCCTCTACAGCAGATCTTGGGCTGCATGATAACCTGTCTCAAACAAACAAAAAGATAAAATAAAAATAAAGATCAAAAGCATTCTAAAGAAGTTCAGGGACGAAGAAACAGAGGGTACTTTTTGTGTGATGTCCTCTGAAGTAACACATAGGTGAAGATTTGGTGAGAATAGGGAAAGAAAACAGGGACAGAGATGGGGGGCTGCAAGGGCTTCGTCGCGTAGACCCCTTCCAGGCTTCCTCACAGAGCTGTCCCTGTGCCTCGCCTTCATTTATCTCAACAACATAGAGAAAAATGCAGACACAGTGGACCATGTTCCATTAGAGTCAGCTGTGGTGGGGTCCTCCTGAGTTATCTTATCCCATAAAAGATATTTCCAGGCTACTCTGTCTTCTACTAGGGAGCATATTTCTTCCATTTAAGGGACTTGGCTTAATTTTTTCAAAATAAAAACCTCAATATTATTGAGCTACATGAGCACTCCCTTCTTTCTTGAACCTACTCCAGCAGGCACAGTCCTCAGACAGACCAATAGCTCACCCAGCTATTGTAAGAAGTGGATTCTGCAAACCACATTTCCCCTCTGACATCAAGAAGCCCTTTTCGCACTGCCATCTATTCTCCAAACCCTTGCTTCATCTTTCTATACAAACTTGTCTCTGAGGAGTGAGAAGGAGCTGTTACTTGAGCACACTCATTCCACACATCTCAGAGGAAAGCCCACATGCCCCCCCACCTTCTCATCATGGACTCAAATAATGACCAGAAAAAAATGCTACAGCTGAATTATCTGTAACAATATTCCATTCAAGTGGTATTTTTTTTAATGTTCTTGCTTTTTAAAAATCTCTTCTTAAGCTATTAAAATCAGAAATTCTGTTTTAACCATTTCGTCTAACAGTTAAATGAGTGATTTCCTGTTCCATCTTGCTTCTGACATTTGAACTGGAACTCACCAGACAAGCCCTGTCTCTCTGCTCTGTTTCCCTTTGGGAGCGAGTGCTCCCTTTCTTTTTCTTGTCTTTTTTTTTTTTTTTTTTTTTGGTCTTTGTTGAGACATGGGTCGATCCCGTGTCGCCCAGCTGTCTGGAACTCGCGTCTGTAGGACCTCGAAGGCTGGCGCTTGATACTCATCAAACATCCGCCCGCCTCTGCCTCCTGAGTGCTAGGATTCTTTTGTAGGGTAAGTTCTCCAAAATGTCTTGGAAAACAAAAAAGGTGGGGTTGTTATTTTTTGGGGGGGGTTGTTATTTTTAACTAAAATGATGGAAAGGGTGATAGTAATGATAGTAAATAATGGAAGTGTGATTTTGGTTCAATAACGGTTTCATAGGAATTCTGATGTTTAGAAATGAAAGTAATTCTTAAGGAAAGAGTAGGTGAAACGAATAGGCCAGGTTTTTGGCTGACTGCTTTTCCAGGACTGAGTCTAGAGTTTTAAGTACAAGTTTTTTCAGATCGTGACAAACAGCCATGCGGATCTTAATAAGTCAGATAAAGAGGTGACATTTCCTAAAACGCTGCTTGCATTGAGTATATATAAGTCAGTGTTAGAGAACAGCGAGGAGGCGGTGTCATATGATCTGACAGGGCAGGTGTATAGACGAGGAAGCTTGCTGAAGAAAGCACCAAACATATGGAGAGGAGCGAAAAAGCCAGGCAGGAAGGGGCGGGACGCTGGCTCGCACTGAGAATTCGGATGAGGAGAATGCCTTCTGACAGCAGAAACAACAAAATTCTCAAAGGCTCCAGAAAGCCAAAATGTTCACACGATTGTCCTGAGGACTCAGGAACACACAGAAAGTTCTACATACAGCCAGAGCGTGATGTGTCCTAAACTACACACTCAGAATACCGACGTTCACATGGATCACATTTAGGCTGTGGGTTCAAGTAAAAATAGAGCAAAGACTATATATACACGGATCTAGGTAAAAGCAACAAGGCCATTGGCAGAAAAAGAGACAAAGGTGTCGAGGGGTGTGTGAGATTTATTTGAAAGGTGATAGGAACAGAACCTGATGCCTGGTCAGAGGGAGGGACAGAGAGATAGACAACAGGGCAAAGAAGTTGGTTAGCAGAGAGCAGAGAGACAGGGAAACGAGGACACGGCAATTCCAGGAAGCACAAGATGCAGCAAAGTAATAGTAATGATAATGATAAAGGTGGCAGTTAGACCTACTATACTGGAGCACTTACAGAGCTAATCACTCTCATCACTAAGCAAAGTGTCTTACATGCAGTATCTAATTCAACCCTCCAGTCCCCTTAATATGGAAGTATCATCTTCCTGCTTAACAAGGAATGGAATTACATTGTGGAGAAATCCAATTTGTCCAAATTTTAATTCGTATTAATTTGTCCAAAGATTAAAATACAAATTAAAATGCCATGTCTTCAAAATCATACTTTTACAAACCTAGAAGGTAGCTCTGTGCAGAGCCCTCCCCGGATGGGGACCCCTCAGTTGCCAGTCTGCCTCTTCTCACCACCCTGATCTTATTTCCCAGTCTCACTACCACAATCTTTTCCCCAACATTTTGACTTGCTTCTTGGGTCTGACTCAGACATAGCTACCAGGCTTTTTAGTTTTAAATTGGGAAACATTTTTGTCCTAGAAAGCCGGCCTGCGCGCTTTTTTTCCTTAAGAGCGCTTGGACGATTCCACCAGCAGACATCAGTGGGCATTGGGCAGACTTGTGTGGGTTGCCGGTGAACAGAATCCAGAGGACCGGGGAGCCTGCATTGGCCTGCAAAATGCATGGCAGAGACCTTATTCCTCTCATTCCCACCACCAGCCCTTTGCCTGAAATACCCAGTGACCATCCCGTCAGCCACATTCTTTTCCTTTCTGCTTAACTTTTGGGGTTATCCTTACCGATGATATAGTCTATATGCATAGCTTGGAATGGAAATTTTCAAAATCACAAGTAACAAATCTGTGTATAATTCTCATCCTCTGGAACAACTAAGAAGTTGAAACTGCCTGATCTTTTCAAGTGAGTGCTGCTACTTTGACCCAGGCAAATGAGAAATAAAATGAATAACAATACCAAAAAAAAAAAAAAAAAAAAAAGAAGTAGCAACTTGAGTTGACTCATTCCATTCCCTAAAACTGGGATTCGAATTACAACTCCTCAGAGTCGGGCTTCCAGTTCATACTGTTGGCAAGCATTACATACAAACAGTCTCATTTTGGTTCAAGAAGAAGAATGAGATTTATGGGAGTTATTGGAAAGATTTATGTAGATGGCATCTACCGTCTTTCTGAAGGAAATTAGGTGAAAATTATGAGTAAAAGTTCACAATAATGAAACTAGATATTTGAATTTTTTAAAAAGAAACAGTGAACAGTTTATTTTTTTAAACTCAAGCGTTTTAGTAGCAAATTCACTGTAACATACTTTCGTTGATTCAAAGTCACAGAACGTCCCCAGAGTTTACTGGGAATAGATCTATGAGCATGTACTTCCCCAGGCTCAGAGAACAATGTACTCAGAAGGGAGATCACATATTATTTCATTCTACCCAGATGCTTGATTCTTCTTTTCAGTAATATTTATAAAGGGCCATCTTGCCTCTGCCAGAAAATATCCACAGAAAGAATCATCATTTTAGAGAACAGTAGACTCTCTCGAAGGGTCTTCCGATGAGAAGAGCACCAAGCAGATGCTGCTGCGACAGGTGCCCTGGCACCACTCCCAAGAATGTGGCATTCCTTCCACTAGGGCATCTGGCATCATTGCCACCTCCCCCCAAACCAACCATCCAACACCACAGCATTGCTACCTGTTATATCTGACATCAGACTATCCCATGTATCAAAATCAATTTGAAATGTTTAAAGGGGTTGTAAGTGTGCATTCTTATGGAAAAAGTTTGAAATTATCCTAGATCTATTGAAATCCTTTAAATTGGTTTCATAGAATTTCCCTAAATAGCTCCTCAGTGTGTATAATATTAATGCTAAAAATTAAATAGCCAGGTATGGTGGTGAACGCCTTTAATCCCAGCACTCTGGAGGCAGAAGCAGGCAGATCTCTATGAGTTCAAGGCCAGCCTGGTCTACATAGTGAGTTCCAGGACAGCTGGGCTACAGGGAGACCCTGTCTGAAAAAGACCAAAAATAATTAAATAATACTTATCTATTCTGTCTTGGTATTGATACTAGTTTGATAGGAGACCAGTATGGAAGACAGAAAAAGAGTCTTGGTAAGATGTTCGAAAGGTTTATTAGCATCCAAACCATAGGATGCACACCACCACTTTTATTCTTTGTGAATGAATTAGGGTATCAGGAGAGGGGCTCAGGCTTAATACCCACATAGGGTGCATGCAGCAAGTTATGGGGTAGTGTGTCGTAAAGAGGAAAACAGAGTTATGAGTCTGAATATGTGCTCCAATTACTCTGAAATGCTCTATATTTTCCCATTCCTTCTGTGGCTTGGGAAATACTGCCTACTGTGTGTGTGTGTGTGTGTGTGTGTGTGTGTGTGTGTGTGTGTGTGTAAGAGAGAAGAGACAGAGAGATAAGACACAAAGAGACAGAAAGAGGGGCAGATATGGAAAATTAATTATTAATTTATTTATCAATGATTCTGAGACTGTCCTACATTTTGATAGTGATTGGGGTGCCTATACAGATCCCTTCAGCTTTTGAACTTCAGATACAGCATTTTGAGGATTCCAGCTTATAGAATAATCAACAAGATTAATTTCAGGATCTTACATACTCTTTTGCTTATTGTTCATACAGCAAACTCTTAGTTGGAATTGAAAACCAAATAGAAATTAGACTCAATAGGCCTTTAATAAATAATAATACAGGTCATTCAGGCAGGTGGGTAGAAAGGTGTGCATGGCAGAAGAGCTCTGAATATGTTCAAAATACATCGTATGAAATTATGAAAGAATCAATAGAAATTCACTTTTTAAAATCCTAGAGGCCACTTCCAGCAGACACCCCTGCCTGGAGCCAGCCTCTGTTCCTATGATAAGCTCTCTGAGTTCTGTCACTCTGCTGCAAGCACTTCATTTTTGTGACCTTTGGTGCAGTCTTGGTGTGCTATAATGTAACGAGGCTGAATCAGACAAGCTGTAATTTTTATTGCAGACATGTCTCAAGGCAAATTTATAAGCTGAACTTGATATCAGACCACTAGAAGGAACATGCCTTTGTTCCAAATTACAAAATGCTCTGCTATTTGAAACTTGAAACATGTTAGAAATAAGCTGCCTCTTCTCTGATATTAAGAACTTCACACAGCCTCTTACTAAGATATTCCTTTAAAAATGTATACAATGCGAGGCTGGAGAGATGGCCTAGTGGTTAAGAGCACCAACTGCTCTTGCAGAGGACCCGGGTTCGATCCCCAGCACCCACATGGTGGCTAAGAACCGTCTGTAACTCCAATTCCAGGAGAACTCCAGTTCCAGGGGAATCCGAGACCCTCTTCTGACCTCCGCGACATTGCACAACATGGGTGCACAAACCTACATGCAGACAGTACATTCATACACATACAAAAATAATAATAAATAAAGAAATAAAAAATGTATACAAAGCAGTTTCACCAACCAACCTGTTCATAGTACAATGCTATATTCATGTTGTAAAACTAATATTTAAAATAAAGTGGGGCTGGAGAGATGGCCTAGTGGTTAAGAGTGCTGACTGTTCTTGCAGAGGACCAGGGTTCGATTCCCAGCACCCACATGGCGGCTGAGAACTGTCTTTAACTCCAGTTCCAGGGGAATCTGATGCCCTCTTCTGTCCTCTGCGGCACTGCACGACATGGGTGCGCAAACTTACATGCAGACAGTACATTCATACACATAAATAAAATAAAGTTATATATTTTTAATAATATTAAATATTAAAGACCTCTGCATTTGATTTCAATTTTCTTTTCATGGGAGGCTATAAGGAAACATTTATTTATTGAGCAATATATTCTCAACGTGACTGTTTAGGAAAGCTTCTTCCCCATTTAGATGTAGGCATTGAAAATTTCACCCTAGACTATAATGTCATCACCTCTAAACTGAAGGCTTCTGATAATTGAAATAAAATTGATCACAGATCTACAGATCAACAAGTGACCACCCGTGCTGGTGAGGGCTCTGGTGAACCTCACCTCAGGTCCTCTCCATCTACAGACCCACAGGCCCTCGAGGGGTTGTGCACAATGACCTTTATTAATATAAGTTTGAATGAATAAAACCTACTCTCTACCTACAAAGACGTTTCATTTTTCCCTCCTGTGAAATTACTTTCGAATTTTCTCAACTAACAGTGGTAAACGTGTTTTAACACAGTCTTACTTCCACCACTGGAAATGAGTAAACTGTTCTCTTGAAACAAAGTCATTATTGCTACAGCATCAACAAGATAATTATATTATATCCCTGGAACAAATGACCATTACTGTAGTATTAGGTCGTACCCAGCTGTGTGGCACACGCTTTTTCATCCTTCGTCTGCCCCAAACTATTTACTTGTCTTGGCTTTTTAGTATATATTTTTATAAATGGTAGAATTAGCTTGCTGATTACAGAGTAATCCAGAAATACTTTCATCAAACAGTCCTTTTAAAATTCACCATTTGGGGCTGGAGAGATGGCCTAGCAATTAAGAGCACCAACTTCTCTTGCAGAGGACCCAGGTTCGATTCCCAGCACCCACACTGTGGGTGAGAACCGTCTTTAACTCCAGTTCCAGGGGAATCTGACACCCTCTTCTGACCTCTGTGGTACTGCATGACACGAGTGCACAGACCTACATGCAGACAGTACATTCATACAAATAAATAAATAAAATTTAAAATTCACCATTTGTATAGCATATATGTAGAGTAAAAAGGAATATCAGCAGATTATATGCAGCAGATACCCAAAGTTCAATAAAATGCAGGTTAAATTGTTCAGGAAGTTACCATTATAAATTGGTGCAACTATTCCTCTAATAGACAGGGTCCATATTTTTTTCTTTGCAGCACAGTTTTGGACATACTGGAGACAGTGAGTTGCAGGTGTTATTCCGGACACCCTGTTCAATGCTAGTGTTCGTTTTAAAGGCCTTCAGGAAATCATTAGGTAACTCCATCTCAAAGCAGAGCAAAAGGTCAGAAGTATATATTACATGAGATTTATGGCTCATGCTTGTGGAATCCCTTAAGCATTTATTCTTGTTCAAAATATTGTATAATGTTTCAAAACAACTGTTCTCATTCCTAGAATTTGTGAGTTTGAAGCATGCCCACGTTAGATTTTGAACAGCGTGCCAAAGACACATATCACTTCTTAAATATCAATCATTAAGGGCTGGTCAGACAAGCAAATGCTGTGAGTTCCAGTGGAACTGTGGAATGGCAAGTGGTTTTCCGAGTTAGGAAGTATAAAGTAGATTAACCCTAAAGGAGAACACGGGTTGGGAAGGAGATGGGGTGGGGACCAGCAGGAGTTGGACAGATGGACGGACATGATCAAAGTCCACTATGTAAACGGATGGGTGGTCAAAGAATAAAGAGAAATGTTTTTATTTATTTTTATGGAATTTGGTACAATATATTCATATCCTATTGAGATGCCCTCCCCTACCTTCACCCACATTACACCCCTAATTTCACATACTCTGATTTGTACACACACACACACACACACACACATGCATATAGAGGCAAATTTGTGTTCTAATCTGTCATTTGGCTTTGGAGTGGAGCCTGGTTAACCTATCAAGAGTCCCACCCTAAAAGAGACTGACTCTGTCCTTCCCAGCAGCCCTGAGTCGCCAAAAGTTCCTCAGATATGGTTGTGGCTTCCTACTGACTTCCTGGGATTTTTTTTTTTTTTTCTGGCTGGAGCTTATACTGTACTTGTGCAATCTGTCACCATTGTTGAGTGTTCAGAGAGTAATTTCCCAGCTGTCTGAATAACCTTGTTTCCTTGTGGTCATCCATCACCTCTGGCTCTCACAATCTTTCTGCCCCCTCTTCTGCAATGATCCCTGAGCCTTTGAAAGCAGAAGTTTGACACAGGTGTCTTTTTCAGGGATAAACACCATGCAGCCTCTTGTTCTCTGCACACTGGCCAGTTGTGGGTCTCTGTATTAATCATCATCTGCTGCATAAGATGAGAGTTTGATGGTGAGAGCTGAGAGATGCATTGATCTATGGGTATAAGAATAAGTCATCAGGAGTCACTTTTATACTCTTTTTAGCAGAATAATAGCTTTAGATTCTCTCCTCTGACCCATGGCCTGTTTAGCCACATGCTTCTAGGACTGATATCAATGTCAAGTATGGGCTTCATCTTAAGAAGCAGCCCTTAAAACCAATTAGAAAGTTATTGGATACCTCCATAATAATCATTCCACTACTATATCAGAGGTCATCTCTTTCCAGGCCACTTGAAGCACACAGGATTTACAGCTGGGTAAGGTTTATGATTAATTTTCTTTTCTGGTAGCATGCATAGCACCTACTAGCACTATGAAGATAGCCAGTGGAAAGGAAGCTTTGAAGTCAACACCAGTTTGTAGTGTGCTCAGCACTAGGGCCTTACCATCAAGTTCTGTTAAGATAACCAAAAGCAGAGCTAATGGCCAGTACTGTTTGAGGTTTTATTGGATGACTATGCGACAACTTCAAAAGAGGGAGTTTATTTCTGGCATTGGCTTTTACTTTGCTGGACTATGGTTTCTAGTAGGAGCAGTGTCCCCTGTTATAAGATAATTCCGTTGAATCTCCTTTTATAATGTAGATGTGCTACTTACAGTGGTAGGCTTTCATATGGCTTTCTCTAAAGAACTTTAGTGTTACTCCTTCTCCCCCACCCTCCCTCCCTTGCCCTCTGCTTCCATCCCCCACCCAGTTTAACCCTTACTGCTCTATTATTTTCCTTTCCCCCTTTACAGTGTCTCTCCCATGAAGCCTTTCCTGTCTTGGCCATTTATTTGTTGTCTGACTTCTCTGGGTTTTCCAATGGAGACATGCAAATCTAAGAAATCAAAGCTAGCATCGAGTTCTAAGAAGGTGTGACCTTTGTCTTTTTTGGCCTGGGTTACCGCACTCAAGATGACGGTTTCCAGTTCCAGCCATTAACAGGCTAATTTCATAATTTCTTTTTTTGACAGCTCGTTGTGTACCATACTTTCATTATCCATTTGTCACTTGTTGGACATCTAATTTTTATTTTTCAAAGACCTAGATCTAAGGACACTAACCACCAGTCTAATTATAGCTAACATTGGATAAAGAGATGCTATTTCCTAACTGAAAGATTGGTTTGAAATCTTGGAGTTCATCATGAAAACTAAAAATATATTCAGGATGAATTGTGTCCTGGTTGAATATTAATAGAAGTCAGTCTCCTATCTCTCTCACTCTTCCTCATCCTTCCATTGCCTCTCCTTCTTCTTCTTCTTCCATTTTTTTCTCCTTTTAGCTCTCTCTCTATTTCCTACACACACACACACACACACACACACACACACACACACACACAGACTGACACTCAGGCATACATACACACACAGAGAAAGGAAGACACAGATACCCAGCACAAAGGCACATACATGACACACAGACACATAGGCACACTCACGTATATGTACAAAGACACACAGATGCACACATATACAGGAAAACAGACACAGACTCATGCACACAGACATACACATATGCATACATCTGCACACACAGACACAGGCACATACATAGATGTACAAACACAGAGGTATACATACACAGGCACACACAGATGCACACATAAGAACACACACAGAGACACCCCCCCCACACACACACATACATACACAGAGGAAAAAACAGCTAAGGTTTTCACCTTGTAGTGAAAACCTTAGCTGTTGAGTATCTTCCCCCCAGGTCTGAATCCTCCCTCTGCCCTCACTGACTTTGTGACACTGTTCATTTATTCTCCTAACCCAAGTCTTCTGACCTGGAACACAGCTCTGAATGTGAGGCACTGCAGGTGGAAAAGCTGTGTCACTTGCTCGTCATGTATGTAGCGCCCTCTCTGTAACTACTGCCTTCACTACTAGATCTAAATATTCACTTGACTTCCAACCATGTTTTTTATGTGCAACATAATCATGTTATAAAACTATTAAAGCCTTGTTACCTAAAGGAAAATAGACCTAATGCTTATAATGTATTGAAATTAAAATGAACAACTAAATTTGTCATTACTAATTTGTCATTACCTTGATGAGATAGCTTAATTTTTCCCTATGATGTTTCAGAAAAATAAAAAAGCATCACTGCTAAAAATCTTTCCTTTTCCTTCACTAATTCTTTTCTCTTGATAACTTGATGCATATAGCTTACCCATAGTTCTCCTTAAGTATGAGATTGTATTTTTAAATTTCTTTCTTTCTTTTCTTTTTCTTTTCTTTTCTTTTCTTTTTTTTTTTTTTTTTTGTAGTAGCCCCAGCTGTCCTGAAACTCACTATCTAGATCAAGCTGGCTTCAATCTCACAGAGCTCCACCTGCCTCAGCCTCCTGAGTGCTAGGATTAGAGGCATGTCTCACCACGTTTGCGAAGTATGACATTTTGTTATTAAGAAACCACAGTGTATAGAAAGCTGTCTGATATCTGACTTTGGGTGACAGCATTTTTGCACCTTAAGTTTTATTGCTCTTCCTCATGTCTCTCTTCTCTTCCAATAACCAAGGTCTCTCCAGGACCTGTCCAAGCAAACAGACATCCCTTATGGCACGGTCCTGGACTCCGCCGTGTATCAGCATGTCCGCATGAAGGGGCTGAATCCTTTCGAGAGGGACAGCATGTATTCCCAAATGTGGAGGATGATCAGTCGCAGCAATGGATCAGAGAACAACGTTCTGGAATCCCAAGCAGGCATTCAGAAGGTACCGACTATGGCTCTCGTCAATAGTCTTCTCCAGGCTGTCTTCTACACTGTAGTTGCTGAGATTTATTCATTTCTTTTTTAGCTTGATTCTCACATTGGATTTTCAGTAAAATTGTATCTTTGTTACTTTAAAAAGATGGCCTCAGGACAGCTCAATGCTCCCTTAGAGAAAATTTCAAGTCCTCTATGGTGTCTTACAAATCAGTTTCCCATGGAATTCCAAAACGAAAAACTCATGCTAGTATTTTCTTCAGAAAAGGATTAAGGACTTACAAACACAAAGAATAAGAAGTTTTCATAAATCTCTTTCCAAATATCATTCAGGTTATACAATTCATTTCAGTGACTCAGGGTATTTTCTATACTGCATTTGTCTTTAGTCTAAAACTTCATCTTTTCTTGTGATTATCTCAGGCTATTTGGAAAAAAATAATTTAATCTTGTCAACAAATAAGTTTCTTGCAAATTACTGATTGTTTCTAAATGTGAAAGTCCTTATCTGCTTATTTTTTGTATAACCATCATTTAGAAGTAGCTATAAAAAAGGCTTAGAAAGGCTTTTTCACTTTTGTAAAATACTTTAAAAAGCTATTCTTCATTGTGGATGTAGTTTACTAAACCCAAGTATCCACAAGAAATTCTGATCCCAGTAGCCGCTGTGACAGAGCTGGATACTTTGTGTTTAAAATGATCACCAGTGGCTATCTATGATTGTCATACATTAGGTAATCATGGAATCAATGAATGAATGAAGGCATGAGTGAATGAATGAATGTCAATGACAGCAGCAGTAATCTGCCCCCAACTCTGAGTGTCTGCTCAGGAGGCAAGTGCTCTTTATCTGCTACCACTGTTAGCATGGTCTCTAGGATAAGCCTCGGCAATCTATGCTATTCCACAGTGACATGGTTATAGTGAGAACTAATGCTGAGTATGTGAATCCCTCTTGGAGTACTAACAACACTTTTAAGGAAGGGAACACCCTTAACATGGTTTCAGAGGCTTCTAAGAAAGAAAGCACTAGCCCTGCTATGTCAGCAGGATCCTCTAGTGCCTTTACCCTTGTTATGCAAATTTCAGTTTCTGGAAGTCCAAGTGTATATCCTAAAATGTTTCTGTCTTGTCTTGTTCGAGAGGAAATTGGCTCTGGGAAGTTGAACATAGCATCCATAGAAAGTGGATCCAGGATGTGGTCAAACATGTATACTGTCAGAGAGGAAGAAGGGAGGATGTTTGGGGTTGACAAGTCCAGTACTCATAAGAAGTCAGTGAATTTGAGTTTCTGAATAAGAACAGTAAATGGTTATTGGAAGGTTTTTCTTCAACTAACATTAAAAATAAACTTTCTAGCCGGGCGTGGTGGCACACGCCTTTAATCCCATCATTTGGGAGGCAGAGAGAGGCAGGCCGATATCTGTGAGTTCAAGGCCAGCCTGGTCTACACAGCAAGTTCCAGGACAGCTGGGGCTACAGAGAGACCCTGTCTCAAAAAGACCAAAAAATAAAATAAAAAATAAAAAGAAACAACTTTCTAGGGCTGGGGGTGTAGCTTAGTCCTAGTGTGTGCTTAGGGTATAGGAGCCCATCTTCCATCCCAGACAATACTCCCCACCACAGAAAAAGAGAAATTCCCTTTCTCAAAGACAAATATAAATAGAAAATTTTATTTTATATATAATGGTACATTTTAGGAGGCAAAGCTGCCCTGGCTAGTACTTCTATCTCTATAATAATAATATATAAACATTTCTAGTAATGTAGCTATATATTATTATGTATATTCACTCATGGATTGTTTTATTCATTCTCAAATATTTTCTAAGAGCTAGTTATGAACAGGGTCTGATATAGGAAATGGAGATTATCTCAGCAG
Source organism: Rhizomys pruinosus (assembly GCA_009823505.1). Taxonomy (NCBI): domain Eukaryota; kingdom Metazoa; phylum Chordata; class Mammalia; order Rodentia; family Spalacidae; genus Rhizomys; species Rhizomys pruinosus. Next base: position 343,656 of record VZQC01005101.1, read on the forward strand.
CAGAGAAATACTCACTGGGCTCCAGAACTGGGGAGAAAGACAAGAGAGATATAAAACAGGTGACTTAAACTGTGGTAATAACATGAGATTTGTAATAGGGTGTTACTGTAGAGGTTGAAGATTTACAGTCGCACAGCTTTTATTGTGCTTCTCTTTATTCATTGGCAGAAATTATCAAAGAAGAGCAAATAAGAGCCTGAGCTCAGGCTGGGATAGAATCCCACAACTTTAATCCCAGCACCTGGGAGGCAGAGTCAGGCATATCTCTGTGAAATTAAGGCCAGCCCCATCTACATAGAGAGTTCCAGGCCAGCTGGAGCTACTGAGAGACCCTGTCTAAAACAGACCAAAACAAAATAAAATAAAGAGCCTGAGCTTAGCAGGCCTCCCATTCTGAGTTTGAATCAAACTCATTTTATAAAATGAAATATGTGAACATGAACATTTGTTTTAGAATCTTCCTGAGCCTGGGGAGTTATAGCACCGTGCTAGGAATTCCGATCTCACACAGGTAAGGTGTATGTGTCAGCTCACCTCTCTAATCCCAACACTTAGGAGGCTAAAGCAGGAGGATTGTGAGTTCCAGTTCAGCACAGGGCACATAGCAAGATCCTGTCTCAAATACCTAAAAATAAATAAGCAATAAAAATTAACAGAGACAGGGGACCTGGAGTGATGGTTCAGCAGTTCATTCAGAATGACGGTGTTCTTGTAGATGACCCGGATTTGGTTTCTGGTTCTACATGGCAGCTAACATCTATCCATAATTCCATTCCTGGGGGATCCGATTCCTTCTGTTTTCCATGGGCATTTTATGATACAAGTGCACTTACATGTACATAGGCTTTATATTCACACACATAAAATAAAAATAATAATAAGTAAAACATTTTTTTAAAAAATTAAAAAGATTTTGGGGCTGGAGAGATGGCCTAGCGGTTAAGAGTGCTGACTGCTCTTACAGAGGACCCCAGTTTCGATCCCCAGCACCCGAATGGCGGCTGAGAACCATCTTTAACTCCAGTTCCAGGGGAATCCAACACCCTCTTCTGACCTCCCTTGTATTGCACAACACGGTTGCACAGACCTACATGCAGATGGTACATTTATATACATAAAAATAAATAAATAAATAAAATTTTAAAAAATTAAAAAGATTTCTATGTAGAGCATAAATAATTAATATTATGAGCAGAGCCATAAACTTTTGAAATAGTTCAGGAGATTGCCAAGAGAATATACATGTGAGAAATTTGTAACTACCAAACTTTAGCATTTAATAATGTCTCTTTTTACTTCAAGTTGTGGCATACAAAAAAAAAAAAGAAGAAGATAAGATAGCTGGGTGTAATGTGGCAGGACTTTAATCCCAGCATTTGGGAGGCAGAGGCAGTCTCCTCTACAAAGCAAATTCCAGGACAGCTGGGGCTACAATAAGACCCTGTCTCAAAATGACCAGAAAGAAAAAAGAAAACACAGTATGAGAAGTAGAAAGCAATTTCTATTTCCTGGTAGCCCGCTGAAATGGAAAGTTAGTAAGTTTAAAGAGCAAATTACGTCTTACAATATTGAGCATCCTGTGCTTATTCTGTTTCCTGGCTTGCTGAAGACGCGGTGACAGTGTGGGTATGAACTCACTATAGGGAAAGTCTAGGTGAAGTTTCCTCCTACCGTAAATTTCTTTCAGCCAGTCAGAGGTAGCTGAAAATTGTTTGGACGTCGAATAAGTCGTAATAACAAAGAGAATTTTCGTTGAGTTCGTAAGATTTTTTGGCAAGTTTCTATTAAAAACAAAACCAACTAACAGATAACCTTCTCACCCGCTTTAAGATCACTGGAGCGCCAGGAAGCCCAGTTACCGTTTATTTCACCAGACACGCCTGCGTGCTGTTTCCTGAGCTCATGGTCTTGCAAGTCTCACATGGCAGCTTCCGGTTCTCTGCTATCGATTTCTAATTTGTGCAGGCAGAAAACACCTCAGCGATAGGCTAGGTCAGCATTCCTCAAAGGGCTGTGCTGCTTCAGTGGTGTCTTTGACAGAAATCCATATACACAGTCACTGCCTCACAGTGAAACCTCTATCACTGTGAAAAACAGACTTCACAATCTGTAACTTTAACTCGATCTCATTAATGTCTGGGACTGTGCTTGTTCTTAATTGAGCTACTGTTCTCATTTAGTTCCCCCTACTCAAAGGCAGGTCAACATCTTTGTTCTGTGGTCCCAGTGTAAGTGAGCGTTGTTAGGTCAAGAGTTTGGATTTATTACTCTGGCAAGACATTCGCCTGTACTGAACTATCCTAATTAAACCGCGGCATTGCACGACACGGGTGCACCAACTTACATGCAGACAGTACACTCATACACATAAAAAATAATAAATAATAAATAAAAAATTAAACTACAGCAAATTTGTTTCTGTCCTGCTCTCCTAGAGCTTTTCTTATAAGTATTAGGTATGATTTGGAAAATGTAACTGAGGTTTTTATGGTTTTTTTTTTCTTTTTAGGCAGCCAACAGTTACTTTTTGAACACCCGTGTTTCAGGCATTTGCTACCAGGATAAACAGAAAGAGCAAGTACTTTCATGGAGCTTACTCATACCAAGGGTAGCAGAGAAGAAACAGGGTAACTGAACTGTTACTGAAATAGCAAAATTGTTGTTAAGGAAAAGAGACATTAATAGACGATACGGAATGTGGCCAAACACTAGCTTCTTCGACCAAGTAACCAGGGAAGTCCCCACTGAGAAGGTGACATTTGAATAAAAACTTGAGGAAGGGGTGTGTGTATGTGTGTGGTTGAAAGAGAGGGAAGGAGAGGGGAAAGGGAGAGAGAGACGTGGGGCGGGGTGCCTAAGAAAACTACTTTCAGACAGAGTCAAGAAGAGTCAAGGCCCTGAAGTGGACAATGCCTGGACTTTCCTAGAGTACAGAGGCTGGTAAGGACTCAGAAATGTAGGATTAATTCCAGAGATGCAACAGTGTCAGATACTCAGAAGACAAAGCAGAGCCAATCATGTAGAGTCTTATTCCTTAAAACAGAGCACTTGGAGCTGACAGCCAGAGCCTCCCTGTGAGCTGATGATAAACACAGACTCTCAGACTGGCCTCTGTCCTCTGAGATTGAATCTCAGATTTAGAAGATCTGAGATGGATTTGTGTGCATGGTAACCTTTCATTTATACAAATGCAAGACTATATAGAGCATTCCAATTTGGTTTTCCTCTATAAGTGATAGGAAACTCTAAGAGGGTTTTAAACAGAAAGGGAACATGACTGAAGTCACATTTCTGAAAAGGGAGCGTGGAGGAAAATCTCAAATGGCCATATAGAAATAGGTAGTAGGCCACTCGTGACACTTGACAACATTCAGAAATTACACTATAGCACCTTCATCCCTCTTAAAACCCAATGCAGCCTAGAAGACTACACAGTCATTGGCTGCTGTCACTTATTTGGTGGTAATTTATGAGAGCATGTGAAGAAGCCACCAGGTCATAGTCTACAACTTGCCAGAAATGTAGGGTTGGTGTGTACCATTGAAAAAAAGAAGTTTGTGATTATTACAAGGGCAATATTCATTTCTAATAGCCTAGTAAAATCTGTGGTGTCAAATACTTCTAGAAATGCAGAAATTATGTCTTCTAAGAAGTAGGGAAAGTCAGGACAGCTTTTGTCAGGGGATCGTCATGGTGAAGAGTGTCTTCTCCAGGTCATAGAGCCAGAAGGTGTGCAAGCTTAGGTGGTAGCAGGAAAATTGGGGGCAGTGTAAGAAGGATCTGTATTTAATCCAAATAATAGCAGTGTCCGTGGGCTTGTAAAGCTGTCAGTCCAATTCAGTTCACAAGCATGATGAAGGGATCCTAGTATCAGAGAGTGAAGGCAGACAAATTCCAGAAAGGTATCAGGCACCAGCTAAGTAACTAGGTTTCAGAGCTGAAATATCTAAGGTGGCCATATGGAAATGAGGTAGGAGGGAAAACAACGTATACACAAGAGAAGGACGAAAGGTGGACCCAATAGCATGTGTTTGGAAGGGCAGAGGTTGCAAAACCAGATCCTATGAACTGGTAGGGTAAGCCTATATCACCTATTCAGTTCTGGCTAAAATGATCAAACCTGTAACTTCACAAGCCCCCTGAACTATATATATATATATATATTGATGTTCAAGGATTTAGAAAGGAAAATAGAACAAGCAAAGTCTCTGCCCCACCAGAGGGTACAATGTGACAGAAGGAAAGCAGAGAAGTTCATAAAGATATGTTATAAAGAAGCCTTAGAGCCAGATCTCCTGAGTTGCCAGTAAGAACTTTTCTACAAAAGGCTTAAAAAATCTGTGGTTCACAGCAAAGCATCAATAAACTAATATGAAATTAAGAAACACTGGAAGGGGAAGAGCACAAGGAAGCAAATGCAAGAATATCATATACATTAGGTAGCCTGAAACAGTGATAGTTGAGTAGAAATGTGAATGAGAAGGTGTGAGCCCATTGCAGGAATTCCTACCAGGGGACACCCACACATGTGGGGTCCCACCCCTGCCTGTGTCCCTATCTGGTCTCCAGGCAAAACAAGGAGCAGACTCTCCAATCTTACTTTTGTGAAGAATAGAGAGTTTATCCACACTTGCCTACAAAGTGATACGTGCAGGATATCACTTACTAACCTAGCAATGATTCTTTTTTCTCTCATAGTATGAACACAAAATGGGGAGCACCTGACAACTCCCCCTGTGGCCAGCTTTTATATCCCAGTCTCCTCCCACAACATGGCCCCAGAAACTTCCCCAAAGTTCCTAGTGCATTCTTATGAGCATTGTGCATTCTTATGAGCATTGCATCACAGGTCCAGCTTTGCCTTTAGCCCCTGGGCCTTGGGGGAGTGGGAGAGACAGGATGATCAATTTTTCACTGGAGGTGAGACATTAGACTCTCAGTTCTATCCAAGTTCTGTTTCCAATGGACTGATGGTTCATTTTAGGGATCTCCTTTTATGCCTACTAATAAAACATAAATAGCAAGAAGCACAAACATCTAAACAAAGATCAACCATTATACCAAGTCACATGATGGGCACAAACAGAAATGCTTGGATGGTATCTTAGTCAGGGAATCACAGCTCTTTAACAAAGGATGGCAATAGCTTTTTATTGGGACCTATAATGTCCCCTGTCATTTACAATCCCGACCTGGCTTACAGTATCAGTTGTGTGTTCCCCTCCCACCCCCTGAGAGCAGGCCATGAATCCAATGGGAAATTTTCCTGGGTGTGCATATACCAGGCTTCCACTATTGCACTAAATCTTCTTTGGCATGTAAAAGTGCAGCATATGAGGTCTATAGTAGAACTTTGGGAACCACTCCTCCCCAGTGATCTGAATAGCATTCTCTGGTACTACGAAGGGCAGCTGTTCAGTAGCAGGGCAATGTCCCAGCATAAACTCTCTTTTTTCATCCTTACATCAAACCATATCTTCAGTAAAATGGTCTTACTATCTGTTTCTTGTTTGCCAAACACTCAGACATTAACATTAGATATTAAATCAAACATAAATCAGGTCCAACATAGCATGGGAAGATTTTATCTATTTGTACCAATTGTTGTATCAAAAGATCCATGTTATATACAATAGCACTAATAAGAGGCATTAATTCAGTTAGCTCTTCAGTATCTGTAGTCACTTTCTTGAATCCATTGTTATCCTGGGGCTTTTTATTTTTTATCCTGGGGCTTTTTCATGCAACCTCCCTGCACTTCTTTAGCTTTGATAGACTCATTGGGCCTGGCTCAAGCTGCCTTAGCCCTGCACAGGGCCATGGAGGAATAGGTCTCCTTTTGCCTCTGCTGTATCTGTTGCTTAGCTGGGTCAGGCAGGCCCTGGGCCTGATTACTGGCTGTAGTAACAACACCTGCTTTCTTTTTATTGGCACCAACTGGCTACTGGGGAAGACCCCAGCTTGGCAAACTGCTCCCATGCCCAGCAAGACTTTTCTCAGCAGAGAAAGGTACTCTGTTGGGGGGGGGGGTCATCATCCAACCCCTGGACAGTTTTTATCCTTTGTATGCTTTTTGTGAACTGTTCCTCAGGCATTACAGCTTTCCAGAGGCTTTTTACACAGAATTTGTTTTTTTGTCAATTTTCTCTTTAGGAACTTGGGCTTGACATAAATCCTGCTGCATTTGCCTTCTAGTAACCTAAATGGACTTTTTCTGTTTTGTCCTTTTTATATCTCCTTTGGACTACTTTACTCCTCTACAGACATATTTCACATGTTGGTCTTAGTCATCTAGAGTTGAAAAACCCTCTCCTATTTTATAAAGACTCTGTCTATCTAGGGGCTCAGCACAGCCATTAAAGTTTCATACTGCCCTTGAAGTTCTTGTTCAATCAAGTTTTTTTTTCTTAAATCACTGGTAAACACAGCCCTATCTGGCCCAGTGAACTGAGTACTATATTTTGCTTTTCTCATACCTAGTTCCTTCAATAATGCTTGCCCCACACCTATCATTTTCCATCCCCTGGTATTTATGGGAACCTCGATTGGGGGTGACCATGTGTCTCTATTAGCTCCTACTAGCCAATCCATTAGGGACTTGTTCCCCTTGTGCTGTCTCAGGCTCTATAGTTATGTCTCAAGGAGGGATGAGTGGTTATATTACTCAGCTTTTCTGCTTCTGCAGCACTTAAAATATTTCCATCCACTCCTGTGTCCCACTGCTGCACAGGCCAAGTGGTAAGTGCTCCTTCACTGCTTATTTGAAAGTCTTTCCCAATTCCAACAACTCCAGTGCTGAGTATTCTCTGACTGTCTTAGTTCCCCGCTCTGGGCCATGGCTAAAACCCCATTAGCATGTTGAAACATGGATTTTTCCTTTGTATTAAAGGTTGACCCTGAGGGGCATCTGGTGCTTTTCCTACATCACTCTCCCCTTTGTTATTATCTGCCTTCTCACCTAGGTCTCCTAGCTGTGAACACCAGTACATTGACACTTCTACTTCCTTTTCTCCTTTATGCAATTTACTAGCAAGATCAGGGGCCAATTCTGTTATTTTTTTCTTGCTATACTTTTTCTGTTAAATCTTCACTCTCTCTTTGGGCCCTGTGATAGGTGGGCCATCTTCCCTATTTGAGGTATATCTTTAATAACATAGAGTAACATCCAGGCCAACTCAGCCATGTCTTGTTGTACATCCCACCCTTGATCCGATATTCCTACGGTGTGTAAAGTGTGTTCTAGACCCTCTGTGGTATTTACAATATCTCCATATCCACATGCAGACCCCACTGGTCAATCAAGCATGCTACTTTACCAGTTGGAAGTGGGTGGCCAGCCGGAGATTTTTCCCACTGACTCTGCCTACCTAATGTGGCTTCACTCTAGTTTTGAATCTCAAAGTCCATTCTCAATCCATATTGCCCCTGCCACACTCAGGGACACTACACACATTCCCTCTGCATTTTCCTCCAGTTCCATCTCAGCAGCTTCTTTCTTCATAACAGATACCCTACCATCATTTATCCTGAGGTCTTGCTTTTGTGTCATCCTGCCAAGACTACACCAGTTTCAGAAATTCCTACCAGGGACACATTTGGTGTCCCACACCCACCTCTGCCCCCACCTGGTCCCCAGGCAAAACAAAGAGCAGACTCCAATCTTAGCTTGGGGGAGGGGGAACTAGAGAGTTTTTTCAGGCTTGCCTACAAAGTGATGGGCACAAGATATCACTTACTAACCTATCAGTGATTCTCTTTTTCCTCAGGGCTGCTCAGAGTCCTGGCCTCCAACCATCCTGGCAAAATGGTGAGCATCCACCAGCTCCCACACAGATTTTTATGTTCCGGGCTCCTCTCCAAACATGGCGGTGGCTTCCCCAAAGTTCCCAGTTCGTTCTCCCAAGCATTGAGCCACCTGTTTGGTTTTGCCCTTAGTCCCTCCCTTCACACAAACTGGACTCCATCTTTGTAGTTCAAAGCTTGTCTGATGATAAGTCCACTTCAAAAGAAAGTGTATTTTATCTCACAGAGCCACAGAACCATGCAGACAATGGAGAAAGGGAGGTCAGGAAGTGTTCCTGGCCCAGGAAATAAAGCACCGCAGACTTCCTGAGGCAGAAGCTGACATGGGATGCTAGAAAGGGAACAATGTCTGGAAGGTCTGTGTTGCTGGAGCACTGGGCATAGAGAGGGATGGATGTGTTAGGGGAGGAACAGATGAGAGAGGGTTGTGGGTGGGATGGAGGCTGTTAGGGCTCCTGATGTTTAGATCTCTTGATGTTCAAGGTGTATGTTGAGGAACGGAAGAAGACAGTTGGAGTTTATGAATTTTTCAAGTGATTCTGACAGTGGAAATGGAGAACATTGATAGAATAATTGATTCTGTGAGACATCTTAATAACTTTGCAAAAGTGAGTGTGGCTGTGAGACCAATCAGCAGGGCTGCATTTTCCTACCTGCCTTCTTCAGTACCTGGATGTAAACACAGAACTGACACAGTACATGTGATCCAGATAAGTACAAGAGACAACAACAGGGGCAGGGAATTGGTGCATGAAAAAAAGGGATCATTGTTTCTTGTCATGTCTGTAAAAGATGAAGTGATGAGAAAGGATATCACAGGGATGGTAAGGGCAATGAACTTCAGGTCAGAAAGTGGCTGAAGAGATCTTGGAGTCAGTGAGATACAATGCTAGTATTTTTTAAATTTTTTATTTTATTTTTCTCTATGTGTATGAATATACTGTCTGCATGTAGGTTTGTGCGCCTGTGTCGCACAATGCTGCGGAGGTCAGAAGAGGGCATCAGATTCCCCTGGAACTGGAGTTCTCCTGGAATTGGAGTTTCAGACGTTTCTCAGCTGCCATGTGGGTGCTGGGGATTGAACATGGGTCTTCTGCAAGAGCAGGAGGTGCTCTTAACCGCTAGGCCATCTCTCCAGCCCCCAATGCTAGAATTAAAAGCAGTGTTAGGTTGGATCTGAGAAGACACATTTGACACTAGGATGATGAAAGCAGTATAGATTTGTGGCAGGGTGAGTGCTGACTGAAATAGGAGAAAAAGCAAACTCTGGTGACAAGGAAGCCAAGTTATAGAGAAATCAGTGACCAGAAAGGCTGTCTGTCTGAACAGTCAGCCCACCAAAAATAAGCTGAGAGCTAGAACTTGAAAGTGTGATAAAAACAGAGCACTGCTGGAGGGACGACCAGATGAGTAGCTGCCAGTACTGCCTGATAACCAGAGCTCCAGTGCCGGAGGACTTCAGCTACTGGCACCCAGGGAAAGTCTGAATGATGAGAAGGTCACCTCATCCTGATCCTGCCCCAACAATGTGAACTCTGTAGCAAAGGAAAAGAGCCTCCACTGGACACAACTGCAGGGAAATGGGAACCCAGAGGAGAGGACAAGTGGGAGACTCCAAACAGTGAGCGGAAAGGGTGGTAAGGTGACTATGGGTTATAGCTTGCATAGGAGAGTTTTTAAGTTCCTTGACATTCCCATAATGCCTTTCACTCTTGAGAGTTCCAACAGAGCTATCAATTGTCGGCTCTGGCTAAATGCAGAGATCGTGCTGATGACGAGCTCCAGAGTGCAAGTGGAAAAATCTGGAGAGCTGGTCAAAGTCAGGGGAGATGGACATCCGTACCACCTGGCCAGGGACCCTAGACTTGGCACTGTGGCAGACGTTTATAAACAGGCCCAAATGTGGCTGTGGCTTTAGACAAGTAACGTCGATAAGGTGTTGAATGGTAAGCAACAGAAGGGTGAGCATGTTCCCAGGGGCACACTGAGGTGTGGACAACTTTGATCTCCAGTGATGGCAGGGTAGGGGTTTGGCTAACTTTGGTTTATGAGCGGCAGAGAGACTTGAGTGTGTTGCTTCTTGCAGCTTGTTGAGGCTGAGTCTGAAATGAATACATACCAAATTTTACACAAGTAAAAAGCCGAATTTCAACCACATAGAGTTGAACTTGCAGTTAGTCCCGGTCTTAGGTACCTCTAACCCATGATAACCATATTCTCTAATCTAGTTGAGCTACTTCCTCTCCATTTACAGCTCTGTAATATCATTTTGCATTTAGTATAAATGGCAAAGTAGAGGAAAATCGGTGAGCTTGCAGCAGAAGGAGGTAAAAGCAAATGAGCATCACTGAGCATCTTTGGAATAAAATGACTGGGTGCATAATTTTAAAATCTGGGTTAGGCCCTTATTACAGAAATGAATCACCAAGCCTAACCTGCCTGAGAAAAAAACAAAATACTGAGCATCTGTGAAACCAAGCCTGGGTTGTCATAGCACTCACTGGGTGCGGAGGCGGCATGTATAGGGTTCATTCGCTCTCTTGCCAAATGATTCCAGCAAACAATGTGATTCACCCCCCCTAGCTCCCCTAGCACCCACCTCCGCAGCCAGAGCTCAGATCTCACTGGTGCGCTCTCTTGTTCTCCGTCTCTCCAGAGATCAGAGTTCTTCATTCGGTGGCAGGAAGGGCAGTAAAAGAGGAGAACTACACCCAAGAGAGAATCAAAGACAAAGTCCGTTTCCAACTATTTGCTCCTGTCTGTTTGATGCCTGGAGCACGACGGGGTTTCTAATCACTATTTTTTCACACTTTTATTAGTGATTCTTATGGACTTTTCAGTCTTGATTTAATATTTACTCAAAAAGAGGGAAAATTTTAAATCATAATTCCTTAGTTGGCCATAAGCATTTTAACTTAAGTTTCTATGTATCAAGTTGTGTAGCACACAAAATATGCTACAAATCTTTATTTTTTAGATATTCAGAAAAAAATGTATGTGAGAAGGTCCTGATAAAAAGAAATGAGGTGTCAGCTGTGGTGGTGGATCTCTGTGAGTTCAAGACTAGCCTGATACATAGCGAGTTCCAAGATAGCTGGAGCTACAGGGAGACTGTGTCTCAGAAAGACCAAAAATAAATAAATAAATAAATAAATAAATAAATAAATAAATAAATAAATAAATGAGGTGCTGTATTTGTATAGACATGATGCTACCAACATACTCTTGGCAGAGCATAAGGTTTTAAGATTGCTTTTTTTAAATGAAAAAAATGGATATATGTATTTTTTTTGCCATGATGTAAGTCCTGTCCACTCCAGTTCTTTTACTTAGCAATTAGCTGCATTCATTTCTAATTCATCCTTTTACTTATTCCTTCCATCAACAATGATTTCCTACTGGGAGCCCCAAATTCCATGGTTACTCCTGGTTTAACATCCACCTGTGCACTCAAGAAAAAAAAAAGTCTGTAATAAGACTAACTACAGTTCTCCAGTGGTTCCATTGTGGCCAAAGCTTCCTTACTGATAAATACTTTACATGTTGCATTGCTTTTATTCTAGTCTAAAAGTTCCCACACTGAAAAATGTGCATACATTTTTAACAGTTTCTGTTGGATAAAGTAAAAAAGTAAAACTCACAATTGTACTAAAATTTTAAAGTTGGTTCATTTCACTCACCCAGTTTGACTGAGTCAACTTCCTCTGACTGGATATGCAGCTTCCTGACTTTTCTGAACATTTAATAAGACACAGAATATAGACAGCTGCACATATATATCAGGGTTATTTTGTGTGTAATTTAATTTTTATTACATTTGCTTATTGTGTGGGGTTAGTTAGTATGTACTATCTCTATACTTTTAACTACTTTCCAAACTGTCCATTAATCTCTACTATTTAGCAGAGTGTTACTCTTATAAAATACACTAGAAGTTTATTTTCTCCTTAAAACAGCAACATTTCTGCATATCTAGCTTATCTGTCTTATTGATACAATTCTAAAAGTGGAATGTGAGTTAAGGAACAAAGACATTTACATATTTAATATCTATGTTCACCATATCTCTAAAATTATTACTAATTTCTATTGTAAATAAATTGCAAATGCATCTGTTTCCCTCATTGCCAGAAACTTTTGGTGTTACTCTTACTTGGGGGAGGGTTTAAAATTATGAATTAAGAGTATCTGATTTTAATTTTCATTTTTCTAAGTGTTTAATAAGATTGAACATATTTTCAAAGGTGTATATTTTGTTCATAGATCAGTGAATTTTTAGTTCTCTCATTTATATCACATTTTTACAAAATTGAATGCCACTTTGCTGTTAGCTAGGCATGGAGTCCAACTGTTCACATATGCGAAGCAGAGTCTCTATGACTGTGCTCTGTCTCCAACACTGCTCATTTTAGTTGTTTGTTTTGTTTTGTGAGACAAGGTCTCACTAAGCTGTACAGTCTGGCGTGAACTCTGTAACCCAGGCAGGCCTTGAAGTTAGGAGTCTCCTGCCTCAGCCTCCTGAGTAAGCAGGGTTTCATATTTGTGCCATCGGCCCAGCTCTTTTTAAAATATGAGTAATGCAGAACTGCTTGGCTTTTGATGCCCACCCTTCACATTTCAATACAATGCCCACATCTGCATTTCTGCTGCCAGGGAAATAGATGGAAGTGTAAGAAAGCAGCTTTTTGTCACGTTCTGCTGTACATATGGCACAAGCGTGTACTGCAGAAGAGCCCACTTCTTTTTCCAGCCAGTATTTTAAAGAGCAACATTCACTTTGCAAAGAATAGAAAAGTTAAATCACTTTGTAAATATGTCTCCAAGCCATCCACTGTTTACTTTCTTCTTTCTATCTTTAAGCCTATGAAAAAAGTCTAGAATTTTATAAAATTGAGTTCCTTAGTAAATGACATATATCGTGAGAGGACTCAAATATTTGAAATACTTATCTATGGGTATTTTCTTCTTTTTTTCCCTTTTTCATTGAATTTTTCACATTTCATCCAATATTCTTTGATCATATTTAGATCCCCTCCCCTTCTTGATAATACTCTCCACCCCGATTTTTTATTGATTTTTTTTATATCTCGTCTACAACATCTTAATACTCTTTTTTTTTTTTTTTTTTTTTTTTTTTTTACAGCTGATTTCTGTTGAGTCAGGATTAGCTGATCTTCTTTAAGAAAGTTACTCTGGATAGACTGACTGGACCCCAGTGGATGGGTATGCACTGATGGGCATCAGGGAATACTGACTAGACTTGCTAGGCCTTACATATATTTTTATTGAAACATTTTGGAATTTCATACAATACATTTTGATATCATTAAATCACCCCTCCTATCTGCACTCTCCTTTAATACCCCCTGCTCGATTTCAAGTCCTGTAGATCAAATTTCAAGTCCATCTATCCCCAAATGCCCTGCAGTGTGGATCCGTGCACCAGAGCCCAATTAACCTACCAATAGTCACACCCTTAAAGGAGGCTCTCCCCTCCCTCAGGTAGAGTTGGAGTTACTTACCCATGAGCCATCTAGGCTGGGACTCTGTCTAGCTTGAGCTTAAATTGCACCTGAGCATGTTGTCACCATTGCTGCAAGTTCACAGCTTCTCAGCTGCTGGAAAACTCTTGCTCTCTTCTAGTCATCCACCACTATCAACTCTTTGAATCTTTCTACCACCTCTTCCCCAATGATCCCTGAGTCTTGAGAGGTGGAAGTTTGGCATAGCTGTCCAATTCAGGCATAATCACTCTGCAGCCTCTTATTCTCTGTATGTTGGCCAGTTGTGTAGCTTCGTGTTAATTACCACCTCCTAAATAAGAAAATTCTCCTGAGAGTTGAGAGATGCATTAATCTATGGGTAGAACAATAAGTCATTAGGAGTCACTTTATTTTTTTTTTTTTTTTAATTTTTTTTATTAATTTTATTTAGTTCTGTATGTGTGTGAATGTACTGCCTGCATGCAAGTCTGTGCACCCGTGTCGTGCAATGCCGCGGAGGTCAGAAGAGGGTCTCGGATTCCCCTGGAGCTGGAGTTCTCCTGGAATTGGAGTTTCAGACGGCTCTCGGCCGCCATGTGGGTGCTGGGGATCGAACCCGGGTCCTCTGTAAGAGCAGTCGGCGCTCTTAACCGCTAGGCCATCTCTCCAGCCCCAAGGAGTCACTTTAATACTATGTATATTTAACACAATAATAGCATTGGGCTCTCTCCCGTAGCCTTTTTTAATGAAGATGTTGGGCAGTCATACCTGTGTGTTTCTTTCCTTTACATTAGGCTGCAACATGTAAGGCCTTTAACATGGATTTTGAATTTGTTTGCTTGTTTGTTTATTTTCTGAGACAGGGTCTCTCTACCAAGCTTGACTGGAACACACTATGTAGACCAAGCTGGCCTGGATCAGAGATCCAACGTGCCTCTGGCTCCCAAGTGCTGAGATAAAAGTGTGTGCCACGATGCCTGGCTCTGAATTATTTTTAAAATAATTTTATTGATTCAAGAATTTCATAAAGTGTATTTTGATCATAGTGAGTCTCATCCTCCTTCTGCACCCCTACCTATTACCCCCCAACTTCATGTTCTCTGTCATTGTTTGTCCTTTTTTGTTTTTTTTATTTTACTGTATGTGTATGAGTGTATTGCTTGCATGTACGTAAGTCACCCATGTCGTGCAATGCCCATGGAGGTTAAAAGAGGGCGTAGGATACCCTGGAAATGGAGTTACAGGTGATTGATAGCCACCATGTGTGTATGCTGGGAATCGAACCTGGGTCCTCCTAACCACTGCGTCATCTTTCCATTCTCTATTTATCCTTTTTTAAAAGGTCTATTGAATCAATCTGTGTTTCCCAAGTGCTCTTGGGTGTGAATCTGTTTCTTGGAGCCTGGTTGCCTTACCAGATGTCACACCAATAAGGGAAACTGACTCTCCCTCTCCCAACATCTATCAGCTGCCAATAGGTTTTCAGCTAAGGCTGGGTCTGCCCTCCCACCTCCTCCATCCGTGCTATGCTGAGCCCCTATCTGTTTTGGGTTGCACAGGTCTTGTGCAGACTGTCATGTAAGTTCATGCAACTACACTGTGGGGTAGACAACACAGTTTCCTTGTGTTCATCTACCACCTCTGGTCCTTAAAATCTTTATGCCCTTCTACAATGCACTGACAGTGTTATCAGGGCCCAAAAACCTGTGAGTAGAGAAGCCACAGACATAGGGGAGAACCTAGTACCTGGAATTTTTAATATCTGCTCCTCTGCTGGTACTTAGGAACCCATGTTGATTCCATTTGTATCCTGTGGGCCTGAGCTCCCAGCTGTGCCTTGGAATCCTCAGCTCCTCCTCCAGTCCCTCCCTCCCTCCCTCCCTCCCTCCCTCCCTCCCTCCCTCCCTTTCCTTGTTTTCCTGTCCCTTGTGCTTCTCCTCCTCTCCTCTCCTCTCTGTTCACCTTAGTGTGTGTTCAGTGTCCTGATTTTCTTCTCAGCTGCTTCACTCGGCCCTCCAACTGAAGCACAAATGCCATGATTTCTGGCCTATCTTCCTGCTTTTACATTTCTCAGATTAACTGTCATCTTGGGCATTAAAGCTTCTGATTACAAATCCTTCTCACTCATTAAATACTCATAACTATTATTTTCCTTACTTTAGATCAACCTGTCTTACAAAATCTTTATAGTTCTACAATCTGGCACCAGCTCAGCATGAGAAATATCCAAATAAATGTAATATGAATGTCTTGATCATATGTGGAGCAACAAATATATTAGAATATAAAACCATACGTATGTTTGGTAGAAAATAAATTCTTCGGTTTTCCCTTCATTTCTTCTACTATACATAGTACTAAATACTGCTGTTTCTAAATCCAAAGTAATTTTTTTTGTTTTTTTTCAAGACAGGGTCTCCCTGTAGCCCCAACTGTCCTGGAACTCACTCTATAGACCAGGCTGGCCTTGAACTCACAAAGATTTGCCTGCCTCTGCCTCCTGAGTGCTAGGATTAAAGGCGTGTACCACCACACCCAGCTCAAAGTAGTTTTCAATAACAGTAAATAAGATAGAGCTTCTCTTTTGAAGTCATAGTGAATTGGTCTGTAATATAATCTGAGCACATAATACCAATAGCTTTTGTATAACATTCAATATAAATTCTTAAAATTATATTTATTTTATGTGTGTGTGTCTGTGTGTATGTCTGTGTGTGTCTGTGTCTGTGTCTGTGTGTGTACGTGTGTGTGTCTGTGTGTACATGTGTGTGTATGTGTGTGTGTCTGTGTGTGTCTGTGTGTGCGTGTGTGTCTGTGTGTGTACGTGTGTGTGTGTGTCTGTGTGTGTGCACATGTGTCTGTGTGTGCACATGTGTGGACAACTTTCTGGAGTTGGTTCTCTCCTTCCACCATGATGTGGGACCCAGGATTCAACTCAGGTCATCAGGTTTTGTGTCAAGTGCCTTACCAAACTGAGCCATCTTGTTAACCTCACACATTTTCATCGAAAGGTTTAATTACTGTGTTAAATTGTACTAAAGTACATGTAATATAAACTTGCTACCTTAGCCATTTTAAGTGTAGATCTAAATGGTAGTGAATAAACCCACGTCGTTCTACCACAACCATCCATCTTCAGAAGTGTTTCTGTCTTGTAAAACTAAAATTATATATTTGTTAAACACTTCTCCATTCTTCCTACCCCCACCCCCTCATTAGTTGCCATTTCACTTTTGTCTCTATGAATTGGACCATTCTAGACACCATATATACATGGAACCATGAAGTATTTGTTCCTTTGTGGCTGGCTTATTTGAGTTAGCACAGTGTCCCGAAGGTTCATCCATTGCATGTGTCAAGATTTCCTTCAACTTTAAATCTAAGTAATATTCCATTGTATGTTGTCATGTTAACTTTTCCTGGAATGATATGAACAAATGTCTATTCACCCCAGATGGGGACCCAGTGAAAAACCAAAGTACAGTTCTACAATGTCCAGCTTGTCAGATCAATGAGTTTTTTGAGTTCAGTTGTAGAGCAAAAGTGAGTGGTTACTTACTCCATCGTGGGTGACCCAGACAGCAACATCACTGCAAAGTCCCACCCCATCATGGATGACCTTGTGAAGCTGCATCATAGAGTCCTGCCTTCAGTTAACCACTTCCTATATGCTCTAGCTTCTCCTAAGATTACCTGGAGGTGGGGGAGGGCAGAAGAGAGTAATGGCTGGATTCTCAGTTGAAGGTCTTGTGATTCCTTTTCCTCTTTTTACTGAGAGTATTAGCAACTCCACTAATACTACCACAGTCTTACCTCTGTACTGCTGTGCTCAGTTAGTCATCAGGGCTACCAGAGAAAGGTAGCATCTACTCTAAGATGGAGACAGAGAAACAATCATACTGAACATGGTTTATTTTATCATGGATCGTCTATCTTTTCACTATCAGTGAATTCTTGGGAAATTCCTGCCTCTGAGGTATTGTCTTCTAGAAACATAGTTTACAAATACCTACTAGAATCCTTGATTTCAATTCTTAGGAGTTTATATTCAGAAGTTAAATTGCTATGTCATTTGATAATTCTTAAATTTTTTTATTAATTTTATTTATTTCTGTATGTGTATGAATGTACTGTCTGCATGCAAGTTTGTGCACCTGTGTCATGCAATGCCACAGAGATCACATCTGATAATTCTATTTTCTTTTTTTTTCCTTTGAGGGCAACCATGGTGTTTTCCAAAGTATCTGGAGTGCCCTTGGGCACTAAAGCTCCTGATTACAAACTCCTATTTATATAAATAGAGAAGAGGGTTACAATTTTTCTACATTTTCACCAATATTTATCTGCCTTTCTGTCATCAATCATCTATCTATATTTTTATATATATGTTTATCATCTATGTATCTATATGTATCTATGTATCTATATGTTTTTCATCTATGTATCTCTCATCTATCCATGTCTCTTTGATCAATAGTAGACAACCTCATGGTTCTGAAGTTGTAAATATATAAGCATTAACTATTTTAATATAAATTGTAAAGAAGTACTACACTAAAATACGAACAGAAAAACAAATTGTGTTGACTTATCATATAAAGCTTAGCGTTCTTAGAAGTTATGACTCAATCCACTTCACAAAATGTCTCATCCCATTAGTGATTTTGTAACTCATAAAAGGCTGACAAACTCAACTCTGCTAAGACGAATAAATTGGAACAAGGAATGTGATTTGTATAGTTTAACCACTGAAAATCAAAATTAACTCTATTACGTGATGTTACTCTTGCCTACTTATTTGCATTGTGGATCACCTGAGAGATCCGTGCACCACTCTCTCTGCTGCGTGTGTCTGTGAAGGCATTTCCACTGAAGGATACTTGAGGAAGGAAGAATTTCCTTGACTGTGGGCATAGGTTGTGTGCCCAGACTGAGAACAGAAGAAAGGAGAAGGTGACTAGCACAGGCATGCCCTGCATTTGCTTCCGGCCAGCCATGCTATGAGAAGTTGTGCCTCCCCATAACTTGACCATAATGCACTGCTCATCTCAGGCCCAGAAGCAAAGAACCAGTCTACCCCAGGCTGAGACCTCTGAAAGAGGGAGCAGGATCAGCCCTCTGTAACTTTAGCTGCTTTCTCTGGCATTGTGTCACATCAGTAAGAAACACAGTCTGACTTCTCCAACTGAGAAGGGTTTATCGATTTGTCTTATATTGGAATACTATCTCTGACCAGGACCAAATTCTCCCAAATGAATCACTATTATAGGGCTAAAAGGGAATATGTTGCTTTCCTGATGAATTATTTGATTCTATAGATGCAAAATTTATACTTTAAGTTCTGAAATGATTTTTCTAAGACCATTTATCTAATTGGTGCCAATGTATGTCTTTAGTCCACAGCCCTTAACTTCATCACTTGCTTTCCACCACAAATTAAGAACTGATGTATTCAATCTTCCCAAAGCTAATTAAAATGCTTGCCACCATTTGAGTGGCTCTCACCCTGTAAAAGACTTTAAAGAATCATGTCAAGCTAAGCTGTGAGCATAGACACAGATGCTTGAATGGTATGCTAATCCGCAAACTGTGGTTTCTCTATAAAGGGTGACAAGTTCTTATTGTGGCTTAAAACATCTCCTAACCACTAGAGGACATAAGCTTGTAGCATCCACTGTGAGTTATTCTTCCAAGGTGAAAGCTAATAGCCAATTAGATTTGGGATATATATAGACACTTGGCTGCCACTGTTGCACAGTATCTCCAGGCTGTTGAGGTGTAGCTGATATTGACGGAGGAGTCTTGCTTGTCTCAGGGAGACCAATATTTTGCTATATTGCTTTAGTGGCCTTTGGTAACGCTTTCTGGCATTTCAGAGGCCAGTTGTATGCTAGCAAGTGACGTCTCATAACATTTTTTCATGCTCACACCAGGTCTTCAACAACAGGGACTTACTGCCTTTCTCCTTGCATATATCCCACTTATATTAGTACTGCTTAAATGCCTGTATATCCAATTGCTTGTGCTTTGTTAGTATGACTAAAAAGGTATCACTGGAAAAGCAGTCAACCCATGAAGGGAAACAACCTGAACAGACTAGAGTCCAAAATGACAACTCCAAAGAAAGTAGACTGTTTTCTTCTCACCCACTTGTGCCCCTTTCCCAAAGGCCAGGGAACAAATTGTGGAAGAGGAGGAGTGGTAGAATGTAAGGGCTGCAGAGAGATAGGGGTGAATCATGAGACTACATCAATATGGTCTGGACTCCTAATTGATCAACATGCCTGTGCATACAAGCTTCTCCAACTGGACTATGGGAACCTTGGGTTGTTAAAAATTTGGACATAGATACTTGCAAAATGCACCAATTACCTAATTGTACAGCAAACTGAGCAACATCAATGTTATCTGAAAACAACTGTGTTATTATATTGTAGAATCCCTTAAAATAAACAAATAATAATTAAAAATAAAAAAAGATTTTAAAGAATCATCTTTCAGAAAAGTAATTCAAAATGTTTACCCTCAAACTTTCAACATAGATATTAAAAGTCACTGAATTGAGGATAGAGTCTCAAGAATTAAATTCACAAGTAACTCAGGTGATTCTGTGACCAGAACTGTGCTGGGTCACTTCTGTTACCAACTTGATACACCTGGGAAGAGGGAACCTCAATTGAGGAAGTTTCTGTATGGGATCGGCATATCAGCATCTCTATGAGGCATTGTCTTGATTGTTGAGTGATGTGGGAGGGCCCAGCCCACTGTGCATGATGAGATCCCTGGGCAGATGGTTCTGAATTGTATAACAAAGCAGGCTGAGCAAGTTCAGAGGAGCAAGCCAGTAAGCAGCATTTCTCCATGGTCTGTGCTTCAGTTTCTTCTCCATGTTCCTGCCTTGAGTTCCTGCCTTGGCTTCCCTCAAAGATAAACTATGATCAGGATCTAGGACACTGTTCATAGGTTATCCTCTGAGAATTACTCTTCTGGACATTATTTGGAAGCCCTTGTCCGAAGACAGCTCTAGCAGTGCCACCCTGGAACTCAAGAGAATCCCAAATTCTTTGTCACCACCCCGACCCTTGTAGTCCTTCCTAGTCAGAAGCATCTGAGTTAGAAGCTGGGAGTTATGTACTAACAAACTTTTCAGAAGGCTGCTACATCTGTTGTTTGGGATACAGTGGCCCAGGCTACAGTTAGTTCACAGGAGCCATTAACTAGATCCTACTGCCTTGTAGCTGAGCCCTTAGAAATCAGAGCTTCAGATTCATTTGGGGAATCTAAATTCTTTGTTCACTAGAGTGGACACTGTGTGACTGATTTATATATAATAAAGTGCAACTGCATATAAACACACACATACATGATTTCTTGAAATTTTCAGACTAAGGAACAAACTTTTCTCTATGTTTTTTTCTTTAGGTGTAATTAATAGGCAGGGTAGAGGTTAACTGAGTGATATATCAAACAGCAAATTTGTTAGCATTCGTTTTGTGGAAAGAAACATCACTTATCTAGTATTTCTGTTTTTCCCTCTAATGCCCTGTCAGTGCCCCTACAAGCCTAATGTCTAACATTGAGATAATTGTCATTCTTTGCAAGTTGGTGCTTATCTTTCTGAATTCTTTATTTTTGCTCAAAGCACCAATAGCTTGCTTGCTTTGTATACCAGAAGCTGAAAGGGGATGTTTGACATCTTCATCTTTCTTACCAGAGTGAATTAATTGCTTTAGTTATCAATCCCATCTCTGTTAGCCTTCATTAGCTTCCTCCTTTCCCTCTCTACTCACAATTTTCCAATGCATGTCAATATCATTATCCTCTTGGACTGTAGAGACAACTAATTCTCCTCTTCCCTTTCTCTACATCAATCCTCCCTCACAGTAGCAGCAGTGAGCCGTCTTCACGCAAAGGGTTTTAGATGTCCCACTTTGGCTCATGTTGTTTGTTCTGCATTCAGAGGTGTCTACGGCTTGGCATTATTCCTTCCCTTAGTATTCATTTGTTATTTTCATGCAGAGGCTGATGAAAACCCATCCTGTCCAGGCATGGATCTGGGTGGCTGCTTTGCCTATCATGTACCTTCTATGCCTGCCCAAGCCCATGAGTTTTCTCTTGCACACCTCCACATGCCTGCCCGTCTGGTGCTGCTCACTACACCCATCAGGAAGTCATTGCACTGCTTCTTTCACCCATTCATTGGCTGATAATTTCCAAGTTCTGGATCAGTAACCACTGTAAAGTCTTGTCTGATTCTTTTCTGAAGCACTTATTTTTTCCATTGAACTCTAACTGTACCCATCCTCAGACCTGCTTTCATTTTACTGTCACATTTGTCTGTGTTTGTCTCTGTTTCCAGATTTTATTCTACTTGGGTCAGGATCTATACCCATTAATTAGTTTCTGTGTCACTATAATAAAAATTATTTTAAAAATATCAGCACTCTGTAATTCTTGAGTGAATTGAATCAAAAACCTTTGTTTTAAGCTTAGATCCCAGTGTTTCTTTCAGCTTGAATTATTAATATCATATTTAATAGATATCAGGACAGATGATTCAAGAATTTAGAGACTTAATTTCTTAAGCACGTGCCTCATACAATATTGCTACTAAAGAGATGAAGTATTTATGCATGTGTTTCATAACAGTATAACCTATTCACTATCTGTAACTTCTCTCAGTACAATATTTAATGAAAGGAATAATTCTTGATAGTTTGCAACCATTGATTTCAGCCTAAACTCAGCCTCATGAATTTTCAGAGCTAGCACCTAGAACTTGTCTAAGAGACATCAACATGTGGAATTGCTAGGTCATTTTACCTTGTGCACAAGAGGCAAGTGGTCTACCACTGAGCAACACCATGCCAAGATTATGAGGTTTTTTTTAAATATAATGTTTTTATTGATGTTTTGTGTATTTCAGACATCATTTTTTCAGTTCAATTTAGGCATATTCCCCTATCCCTTCCCCCTACCCCACCCCAGATCATTCATTCTTCCATAACTGTCCTGCATCTTTCTCTCAGTCTTTTTTTATGTTTAGGAATTCATATTTTTCTCCTTTAATTTTATATTATTCTAAAATATGAATACTCACTTTCTACCCATATACAGTAATTAGAGTCTGAAAATAAGTGGTGGGTGGATTCTAGAGCCCGTTAAGAGATTTGCATTATAACAACATAGTTGCTTTCAGATAAACGGAAATATAAGAATGTTTTTCAGCTTGCCTTTGAACTGGGGATTTGATGTTAGCATCCAAAAATGAGGGAAACAATTGGCCATTTGTTTTTCTGGGACTGTGCTACTTCACTTACCATAATGGCTTCGAGTTCCATCCATTTAACTGCAAACTTCATGATGCCATCCTTCTTTACCACTGAATAGTACTCCATTGTGTAGATGTACCAGATTTTTGTCATCAACTCTGTTGAGTGGCATTTGGGTTGATTCCAGCCCTTTGCTATTGTGAAGAGAGCTGCAATAAACATACACGTGCATGTATCTTTGCAGTAGGATGAGTCTTATGGGTACATACACAGAAGTGGCAGGAGTGGTATGACTGGGTCAGGTGGTAGGCTCATTTTGAGTTTTTTAAGGCTTCTGAACATTGCTTATCATAATGGTTGTACAAGTTTACATTCCCATCAGCAGTGGATGAGTGTTCCCCTTTTCCCCACAACCTCTCCAGCATTTAGTGTCTTTTGTTTTCTCAATCTTAGCCTGTTGTATTGGAGTGGTTTTAATTTGCATTTCCTTAATTATTAATGATGTTGAACACTTTTTAAGATGTTTCTCAGCCATCTTTAAGTCCTCACTGGTGAAGTCTCTGTTCATCTCTTTACTCCATCTTTTGAGTAGGTCATTTGTTTTCTTAGTTCTTCATTTTTTGAGTAGTCTACATGTTATTGACATTAATGCTCTGTCAGATATATCACTGGTGAAGATTTTCTCCCACTCTGTGGGTTTTCTCTTCACTTCCTTGATTGTTTCTTTTGCTGTACAGAAGCATTTGAGTTTGATGAGATCTCATTTGTCAACTGTTGACCTTATTTCCTATACAGCTGCTGTCTGATTTAGAAAGCCTTTTCCTACTCCCATGTCTTGTATATTGCTACCACCTTTTTTGTCTATCACCTTTAGAGTTTTGGGTTTTACATTGATGTCTTTGATCCACTTGGAGTTTATTTTTGTACAGCTTGAGAGGTAGGGGTTTAATTTTGTTCCTCTACATATGGTGATCCAGTTTTGCCAGCACAATTTGCTGAAGATTATATCTTTCCTACAATGAGCTTTTTTGGCCCATTTATTGAATATGAGGTGGCTGAAATTGTATGAGCTCAAGTTTGGATCTTCAAGTTTGTTCCATTGGTCAATGGCTCTGTTTTTGTGCCAGGAACAGGCTGTTTTTATGAATATAGCCCTGTAATATCACTTGCTGTCTGGTAAGGTGATCCCCCCTGTATTGCATTTTTCACTCAGGGTTGCTTTAGCTATTTGGGGTCATTTGTTTTTCCATATGAATTTAAAGATTTTTTTCCAAGTCTGTGAAGAAAAGCATGGGTATTTTAATTGGAATTGCATTGAATCTCTACATTAACTTGGGTAGAATGGACATTTTTTTACTATGCTTATTTTTCCAATCCATGGGCATAGGAGGTCTTCAATCTCCTTCAGCAGTTTATATTTTTTTGTTGTAGAGGTCTTTGGTGTCTTTTGTTAGTTTTTTTCCCAGATATTTTCTTTTTGAGGCTACTGTGAGTGCGGAGGTCCACTTATAGTCCTTCTCCAGTTGGTTGTTGTTGGTGTAAAGAAAACTACTGATTATTCTAAGTTAATTTTGTATCTTGCTACTTTATTGAAACTCTTAATTGTTGCTAGGAATTTTCTCATGGAGGTTTTATCATCCTTCAGGTAAAATATCATATCATCTGCAATCAGGGATAGTTTGACTTCCTCTTTTCCAATTAGTACTCCTTTAATTTTCCTTTCTTTCCCTATTGCCCTAGCAAGCATTTCAAGTACTATATTGAAGAGGAGTAGTGATAGGAGGCAGCCTTGCTAGGTTCCTTCCTGTAAAGGAATGCTTCTAGTTTTTCTCCATTTAGGATGATGTTGGCTGTGTGTCTTTTGTATATGGCTTTGATTATATTTAGGAATGTTTTCTTCAGTCCAGTTCCCTCTAGAAGTTTAAACATGAAGAGATGCTGGATCTTGTCAAAGGCTTATTCTGCACCAACTGAGATGATTGTGTGTTTTTTTCTTCTTTCAGTCCATTTATGTGTTTTATGATACTTATTGATTTATGTATGTTGAAATATCCCTGCATCTCTGGTATGAATCCAATTTGATCATGATGGATGATCTTTTTGATGTGGGGCTATATCCGGTTTGCAAGTATTTTGTTGAGAATTTTTGCATCTGTGTTAATTACTGAGATGGGTCTATAGTTTTATTTTTGGTTGTGTCTTTACCTGGTTTTAGTATTAGAATGATGCTGGCTTCATAGAAGGAGTTTGGGCAATTTCCCTCTGTTTGTATCCTTCTGAATAGTTTGAGTGGTAATAGTTGTAAGACCTCTTTAAATGTTTTATAGAATTCTGCTGTGAAATCATCTGGGCCTGGGCTTTTTTTCAGTTGGGAGGTTTTTTTTTATTACCTTTTTATTGCCTTTTATTATCTTCAATTTCCTCAAATGTTATGGGTCTGTTTAAACTGTCAAACTCGGAGACGCCATAACGCGCCAGGCCAGGTACACAGCTCTACAGCTCTAGGCGGGGTCTGGCAGGGGGCAGCTGGGAGAGGGTCTCCCTCTGAACCCGTCTACGGGGTCCCCGGCCCAGAGGGACTGCGCGCGGGTGAGCGGAGGGTCGCGTTCCCGTCTGCTCTGGTCCCGGCTGGACTTGTGGGCGGGAACCGGGGTCGCAGGGGAGACGCCATAACGCGCCAGGCCAGGTACACAGCTCTACAGCTCTAGGCGGGGTCTGGCGGGGTGCAGCTGGGAGAGGGTCTCGCGCTCAACCCGTCTACGGGGTCCACAGCCCAGAGGGACCGCGCGGGGCTGAAGGATCAGTCGGGCAGACATACACCCACACCCCCCCCGCGGCCAAGTGAATGTGCTAAGGAATGCCAAGGGGTTATTCCGGTTTTGGAGAACTTCAAACAAAGAGAAGAGCTACTTAGGAGCTTCCGAACAGCCAATATATAACACAAAACATGAAAAACCTGAAAACCATAGGGCCAAGAGTCAATAGCAGGACACCAGTAAGAAAAAAAAAAAGAAAGGCATGGAAAAATGGAAAACCAAAAAAAAAAAAAAAAAAAAAAAGTCGTTTGTGACTTGAACCACGAAAGGGAAATCCATATGCCAGGACACACGAAAGGGACAACAGGGGAAAGGCACAGGAAAATCATGCAACAAGCGCTACCAAACCAGTAAGACATAGCTACAATGGTATCAAAGACCTTGGAGTGAGACCCCAAAGGAACTAGAAGCTTTGACGAATAATTGCGAGACAACGCAAGAATTAAAGAAATAAAGAAGAAGTCAGATAACTAAAGAAAGAAAATGAAAAAAAAAAAAAAAAAAAAAAAAAAAAAAAAAAAAAAAAAAAAAAAAAAAAAAAAAAAAAAAAAAAAAAAAAAAAAAAAAAAAAAAAAAAAAAAAACCCAAATGGAAGTAGAAACACTGAAAAAGGAAGCCAACCG
>VZQC01005101.1:370054-404281 GCA_009823505.1 Rhizomys pruinosus
TCCTTATCAAATATGAGATGGCTGAAATTGTATGTGCTCAGGTTTGGATCTTCAGTTTTATTCCATTGGTCAACTGGTCTGTTTTTGTGCCAGTACCAAGCTGTTTTTATGACTATAGCCCTGTAGTATAGTTTGATGTCTGGTAGAGCGATCCCCCCTGTATTGCTCTTTTTGCCCAGAGTTGCTTTGGCTATTCGGGGTCTTTTGTTTTTCCAAATGAAATTGAGGATTTTTTTTTCCAAACCTGTGAAGAAGCTCTTACAGATTTTGATTGGGATTGCATTAAATCTGTATGCAAGTCTTTTCTTATACCTATGTCTTATAGGTTGTTGCAAACCTTTTCTTCTATCACTTTCAGGGTTTTTGGTTTCACATTGAGATATTTGATCCACTTGGAGTTTATTTTTGTACAGGGTGAGAGGTAGGGGTTTAATATTGTTCTTCTACAAATGGTGATCTACTTTTGCCAGCATGATTTGCTGAAGATGCTATCCTTCCTCCATTGAGGGCTTTTTGCCCCTTTGTCAAATATGAGGTGGCTTAAATTTGTATGAGCTCAAGTTTGGAACTTCAATTTTGTTCCATTGGTCAACAGGTCTGTTTTTGTGCCAGTACCAGGTTGTTTTTATGACTATGGCCCTGTAATAGCTTGAAGTCTGGTAAAGCAATCCTCCCTGTATTACACTTTTCACTCAGGGTTGCTTTAGGTATTTGGGGTCTTTTGTTTTTCTATATGTATTTAAGAAATTTTTTCCAGGTCTATGAAGAAGCTCATGGGGAATTTGATTGGGATTGTGTTGAATATGCATATCAATTTGGGTAAAATGGACATTTTTACTAATTTTTTTTCCAGTTCGTGAACGTGGGAGGTCTTTCCATCTTTTGATGTCATTTTCCTTTTTTATGTAATTTTCAATCTCTGTCTTAAGGGGTTTAAAATTTTTGTTGTAGAGATTTTTGGTATCTTTGGTTAGGTTTGTTCCCAGGTTTTTTATTTATTTTTTTTTTGAGGCTATTGTGAGTGGGACAGTCTTCTTATATTCTTTCTCCACTTGTTTATTGTTGGTATAAAGAAAAGCTACTGATTTTTCTTTTTTAAAAATTTTTAAAAATTTTTCTAGGTTAATTTTCTATTCCACCACTTTACAGAAACTCTTAATCATTTCTAGAAGTTTTCTGGTGGAGTTTTTAGCATCCCTTAGGTAAACTATCATATCATCTGCAAAAAGGGATAGCTTAACTTCCTCTTTTCTGATTAGTACTCCTTTAATTTCCTTCTCTTACTGTCCTAGCAAGCATTTCAAGTACGATGTTGAAGAGGAGTGGTGATAAGGGACAGCCTTGCTGG
The DNA here is from genome assembly GCA_009823505.1 of Rhizomys pruinosus. Taxonomy (NCBI): domain Eukaryota; kingdom Metazoa; phylum Chordata; class Mammalia; order Rodentia; family Spalacidae; genus Rhizomys; species Rhizomys pruinosus. Next base: position 371,403 of record VZQC01005101.1, read on the forward strand.
GTTCCCGCCTTTGAGGAAAACGGTTCCAATTTTTCTCCATTTAGGATAATGTTGGCAGTAGGTTTACTATATATGGCTTTGATCATGTTGAGGAATGTTCCCTTCAGTCTGATTCCCTGTAGGACTTTAAGCCTGAAGGGATGCTTGATCTTTTCAAAGGCTGTTTCTGTATCAATTGAGATGATCCTGTGGTTTTTGCCTTTCAGTCCATTTATGTGTTTTATGGTATTTATTGATTTACATATGTTGAACCATCCCTGCATCTCTGGCATGAATCCAACTTGATCATGCTGGATGATCTTTTTGATGTGGGTCTGTATGTGATTGCAAGTACTTTGTTGAGAATTTTTGCATCTATGTTCATTAATGAGATGGGTCTATAGCTTTCTTTTTTGCTTGTGTTTTTGCCTGGTTTTGGTATTAGAGTGATGCTGGCCTCATAGAAGAAATTTGGGAGATTTCACCCTGTTTGTATCCTTCTGAACAGTTTGAGTAGTAATGGTTGTAGGACCTCTTAAAATGTTTTATAGAATTCTGCTGTGAAGCCATCTAGGCATGGGCTTTTTTTAGTTGAGCTGGTTTTTTATTACATCTTCAATTTCCTGTTTAAACTGTCAATCTCTTCTTGATTAAGCTTTGCTCATTCCCAGGATTTCAAATATTCATCAATTTCTCTTATGTTTTCATATTTAGTGGAGTATAGGATTTTTTAAGTATTCTCATATTGTCTGGATCTTTTCTTTGTCTGTTGTGATGTTTCCCCTTTCATCATGAATACTATTGATTTGGAGTTGCCCTTTCTTTCTTTTTTTTTGTTAACTGGGATAGAGGTCTGTCTATTTTGTCTTTTCAAAGAAACAGCTTTTGGATTCATTGATTCTATGTATTGTTTTCTTTATTTTTATTTCATTGATTTCTGCTCTGATTTTTGTTATTTCTTCCTATCTGTTAGGCTTACAGTTCATTTGTTGTCATCTCTCAAGTATTCTTAGTTGCAATGTTAGATCCTTTATCAGTTCCCTTCTGGGTTTGTTTTTGTTTTTTGATGTGGGCACTTACGGCTATAAATTTAACTCTTAGGATTGCTTTTTTTTTTTTTTTTTGGTCTTAAAGTACCCCACAGGTTTTGTTGTGTTGTATTGTCTTTTTCATTCAGGTCCATGGATACTTCTATTTCACTCTTTTTTATTTCTTTCCTGACCCATTCATTATTTTTTTTTTAATTTTTTTTTAATTTTTATTTATTTATTTATTTTTATGTGTATGAATGTATTGTCTGCATGCAGGTCTGCGCACCCGTGTCGTGCGATGCCGCGGAGGTCAGAAGACGGTCTCGGATTCCCCTGGAACTGGAGTTCTCCTGGAACCGGAGTCACAGACGGTTCTTAGCCGCCATGTGGGTGCTGGGGATCGAACCCGGGTCCTCTGCAAGAGCGGTCGTCGCTCTTAACCGCTAGGCCATCCCTCCAGCCCCCTGACCCATTCATTATTAAGGGCTGTATTGTTTAGTCTCTATGTGTTCTTGTAGCTAGTTGGGCTTATTCTGGTGTTCATATTGAGCTTTATTGCACCGTTGTCTGATAGAATGCATGAACTAATTTCAATTTTTTTTGTATTTGTTGAGATTTCTTTTGTGCCCCAGTATGTAGTTGATTTTTGGAGAATGTTCTATGAGGTGCTGAGTAGAAAGTATATACTCTGGAGTTTGGTGGAATAGTCTTTAGAAGTCTGTGAGGTCCATTCGGTGTATTGTATTGTTCAGTTCTGATGTCTCTGTTATTTTTTGTCCAGCTGATCTATCCAAGGGGTTCAGTGGGTTGCTGAAGTCCCCCACTATTAGTGTGCTATGATTAATCTGTGTCTTGAGGTCCTGCAGAGTAGTGTTTATAAAGGTAGATGCATCAGAGTTTGGTGCATAGACATTTAGGATTGTGAGCTCTTCATGGTTAATTGTTCCTTTGACAAGGATGTAATGGCCCTTTTTGTCTCTTCTGATTAATTTAACTTTGAGATCTATTTTGTCTGATATTAGAATAGCCACTCCAGCTTGTTTCTTGGTACCATTTGCTTGGAATATTTTTTTTCCATCCTTTCACTCTAAGGTGGTGTCTTTCCTTGAGGGTGAGATGGGTTTCTTGTAGACAGCATGTAGAAGGGTTCAGTTTCCTATTCCATTCTCCCAGTCTCTGTCTTTTGATTGGGGAGTTTAGACCATTAGTATTTAAGGTTATTATTGAGAGATGTGTGTTGCTTCCTTTCACCTTATTTTTTGTTTGCATTCTTGGTCTAGGTTTGTATTACTCTGTTATGCTTTTGTTGCTTTCTCTCTTTAATTGCTTAGGGATAGTTGCTCCTTTACTCTGTTCTTTGGGTTGCTTCAAGGATTTTCTGAAGTGGTTTCTTAGACATATTCTTTCATCTTGTTCATGTCGTGAAAGATTTTTCTTTCTCCTTCAACTATAATTGACATTTTTACTGGGTATAGTAATCTGGGTTGGCATCTAAAGTCGTTTAACACTGGGAATACTTTGGTCGACATTCTTCTAGCTTTCATAGAAAGTTGAGAAGTCAGCTGTGATTCTGATGGGTTTCCCCTTATATGTAACTTGTTTTTCTCTTGGGGCTTTCAGTATTTTGTCTTTGTTTTGAGCATCTAGAGTTTTAACAATGATATGGAGTGGGGAATTTCTTTTCAGGTCCTGTATATTTGATGTTCTGTGTGCTTCTTGTATTTGTATGGATTTGTCTTTTTTTTTCAGCTTTGGGAAATTTTCTTCTATTATTCTGTTGAAGATCTGGTCAATAGTGTTGTCTTGGGATTCTTCTCCTACCTCTATCCTTATGGTGCAGAGGTTTGGTCTTTTCATAGTGTCCCACATTTTCTGGTTGTTCCAGTCTTGTGTTTTTTTTTAAATTTTTCATAATCTTTACTTGAGCATTCTAGTTGCTCCATGTTATCCTGCAGGTCTGATTTTTTTTTCTTTTCGAGACAGGTTCTCCCCTTTAGTCCCAGCTGGCCTGGAGCTCACCATGTGGACCAGGCTGACCTTGAACTCACAGAGATCTGCCTGCCTCTGCCTCCCAAGTGTTAGGAGTAAAGGCATGTGCCACCACCCTGCCTGATATTCTTTTTTTTTTTTTTTTTTTTNCATTGCATCAGAGTTTGGTGTGCCTAGGACATTTAGGATTGTGAGCTCTTCATGCATCATAACATTTAAGATTGTTAAATCTTATGGTTAATTGTTCCTTTGACAAGGATTTTTTTTGTTAATTTGTTTTCTTGTTTTTTTTGTTAACCATTGGATTGTAATGTGCAATTGGTAATGGCCCCTTTTTTTTTGTCACTCTTCTGGATTAACTCTAAACTTTGACCCGGACTATTTTTCTTGTCTGATATTAGAATATCCCCTCCTTTCAGGAAAGCAACACCCCAGCTTGTTTCTTGGTACCATTTGCTTGGAAATTATTTTTTTTTTTTCCATCCTTCACTCTAATATGTGGTTACTTGTCTTTCCTTTGAGGGTGTTGTGAGTGTAGGATGAGATGGGTTGAGTTGAGAGGGTGCGATGCGGTTTCTTTGTTAGAGACAGCCTGTAGAAGGGGTTCGTTCTGTAGGATTTTTTGTTTCATGATTGGGTTTCTTTTGTAGACACCTGTTTAATGTAGAAAGGCGTTCAGTTTTCCCTTATTCCATTCTCCCAGGTCTCTTGTCTTTTTGATTGGGTTTTAGGACCACATTTATTAAAGTATTTAAGGTTATTATTGAGAGATGTGTGTTGCTTCCTTTCACCTTATTTTTTTTGTTTGCATTCTTGGTCTAGGTTTTGTATTACTCTGTTATGCTTTTGTTGCTTTCTCTCTTTAATTTGGGTTGAGTATTGGCTTGCTCCTTTACTCTGTTCTTTGGAGTTGCTTCAAGGATTTTCTGAAGTGGTTTCTTAGACATATTCTTTCATCTGTTCATGTCGTGAAAGATTTTTATTTCTCCTTCAACTATAATTGACATTTTTTGCTGGTATAGTAATCTGGGTTGGCATCTAAAGTCGTTTAACACTGGATACTTTGGTCGACATTCTTCTAGCTTTCATAGAAAGTTGGAGAAGTCAGCTGTGATTCTGATGGGTTTCCCCTTATATCCTTATATGTGACTTGTTTTTCTCTTGGGGCTTTCAGTATTTTGTCTTTGTTTTGAGCATCTAGAGTTTCAAAGAATGATATGGGAATGGGAATTTCTTTCAGGTCCTATTTGGTGTCTCTATATCCTTCATGTATTTGTATGGTTTTTTTTTTTTATTTGTAATGGATTTGTCTTTTTTATTCAGATTTGGAAATTTTCTTCATTTTTAGTTGAAGATCTGGTCAATAGTGTTGTCTGGGATTCTTCTCCACTTCTATCTTTGGTGCAGGGTTTGGTCTTTCATAGTGTCCACATTTTCTGGTTGTTCCAGTCTTGTGTTTTTTTTTTTTAAATTTTTCATTAATCTTTACTTGAGCATTCTAGTTGCTCCATGTTATCCTGCAGGTCTGATTTTTTTTTCTTTTCGAGGACAGGTTCTCCCCTTTTGTCCCAGCTGGCCTGGAGATCACCCTGTGGACCAGGCTGACTTGAACCTCACAGAGATCTGCCTGCCTCTGCCTCCCAAGTGTTAGGAGTAAAGGCATGTGCCACCACCCTGCCTGATATTCTTTTTTTTTTTTTTTTTCCTGCTTCTTCCATTCTTCTGAAGCATTTTTCCCATCCTTCCTGTTGATTGGATACAGTTCAATTTCAATTTCATTTTTAATTTCATTCTGTGATTTCTTTAGTATTTCCACTTCCTTCTGGAGCCTGCCATTCTCATCTTGTAGCTTCTTGGTTCATTGGTCATTTTTTTTTTTCTGAGTAATTCATTCTCTCCCCTTAGTTCTCTAATTTCTTTGAATATGTCTACAATTGTTCTAAGGTTCATGTCTTGGTAGATCTCATTGTAGGAATCTTCTGTAGGGTTGGTAGAGTTCGGAGTGGATTTATTATGATCTTTTCCCATGTTGTTCTTTCTTTGTGTCTTTGGCATGAGGATTTGTTTGTTTGTTTGTTTCTTTGGATTCTGACACCTGGTTGCGCAGACTGTAATCACTAATACTGCCCCTGCTAGATCCTCTGCACCACAGCTCCACCAGGTTTAGGGGTGGGGGGGTTGCTAATTTGGTTGGCGCACAGGTACCCTGTTCGCCAAGCATCTACCGGGGAGGAGGGGTGTGCAAAGCATCAAGGCAGGCGGGACTCACCCGGGTACATGCTGGTGTTGTGCGTGCCGCGGGTGTATGTCCACTCATGTCACAAGCTGGGCACACACTGTTGTGCTGTCTGCTCATCTAACTCCACCCATGTCGCACACAGGAACCCCAATTATGAGTTTTAAGGTTAACAAAATTATTAGATATGTATATTCATTTTATATTATGACTGGAAACTGGGAAACAGGCAAGACAATGAGAACTTACAGAGACTAGAGCCAAGCAAGTTTGGCTATTGTCATAAGCACTTAATTTAAAGAAGAACCCTCAGTGATCAGGTCAACACTACTGTTCTTCTCCTTTAGGTTTCATTTAGAATTTGAGTATCTTACCATGAATTTCTGCATTGATTAGAGTGTTTAAAGACAACCACATCAGCACATTCTTTTTTTTAGCACATTATTTTTTAAAATATAATACTTTTATTGATGTTTTGTATATTTCATACATAATTTTCAGTTCAATATTCCCTTTCTCTTCCCCCCACCCCACCCCAGTTCATGCATTCTGCCATACAAGTCCTCCATCTTTCTCTCAGTATTTTTAAAGTTTTCCTCTGCAGAGGTTTATTGTTTTGGGCAGAGTTTAACTATATCAATCCATTCTTTGACCCAGTCCTTATGTTGCTGTTGTCCTCTCCCATTTGTATTGCTCCAAAATATGCCTGCATAAACGTTATATATGTACCAGAATTATGTCCCCCGGGAATAAACTGTATGTTAACTCTAAAATATGTTTACGAATTCACATTTTCCCAATAATTATATATTACTCTAAAATATGAATATATACCTTCCACCCATATATGTTAAATACCATGTGTTCCCCTTTCCCAACAACCTCTCCAGCATTTGGTGTCTTTTGCTTTCTTGATCTTGGCCAATCTTATCAGAGTGAGATGATATCTTAGACTGGTTTTAATTTGCATTTCCTCAATTATTAACAGTATTGAACACTTTTTAAAATGTTTCTCAGCCATCCTCACTGGTGAAGTCTCTGTTCAGCCCTTTTTTAAATTTTTTTTAATTTTATTTATTCTTTATGTGTATGAATGTACTGTCTGCATGCAGGTCTGTGTACCTGTGTTGCGCAATGCTACAGAGGTCAGAAGAAGGTGTCAGATTCCTCTGGAACTGGAGTTAAAGACGGCTCTCAGCCGCCATGTGGGTGCTGGGGATCGAACCAGGGTCCTCTGCAAGAGCAGTAGGTACTCTTCACCACTAGGCCATCTCTCCAGCCCCCTGTTTAGCTCTTTAATCCATATTTTGAGTGAGTCATTTGTTTTCTTATTTCTTTGTTTTTTCAGTGGTCTATTAGTCTATACATTGTGAATGTTAATGCTCTGTCAGATGTATCAGTGATGAAGGTTTCCTCCCACTCTGTGGGTTTTCTCTTCACTTCATTGATTGTTTCTTTTGCTGTACAGAAGCTTTTGAGTTTGATGAGATCCAACTTGTCAGATGTTGACCTTATTTCCTGAATGGCTGCTGTTTGATTTAGAAAGTCTTTTCCTACTCCTATGTCTTGTAGGTTGCTACCAATATTTTCTTCTATCACCTTCAGAGTTTTGGTTTCACATTGAGGTCTTTGATGCAGTTGGAGTTGATTTTTGTACAGGGTGAGAGGTAAGGGTTTAATTTTGTTCTTCTACAAATGATCCAGTTTTGCAAGCACCATTTGCTGAAGATGCTATCTTTCCTCCAACGAGCTTTTTTGGCCCTTTTATCAAATATGAGGTGGCAGCAATTGTATGAACTCAAGTTTGGATCTTCGATTTTGTTCCACTGGTCAATGGGTCTGTTTTTGTGCCAACACCAGGCTGTATTATGACTATAGCCCTGTAATATAGCTTGAAGTCTGTTAATATAGCTTGAAGTCTGTTAAAGTGATCCCCCTTGTATTGTATTTTTTGCTCACTCAGTGTTGCTTTAGCTAATCAGGGTCTTTTGTTTTTCCATATTAATTTAAGGACTTTTTTTCCAGGTCTGTAAAGAAACTCATGAGGATTTTAATTGGTATTGCATTGAATCTGTATATTAATTTGGGTAGAATGGACATTTTCACTATATTAATTTTCTAATCCGTGAGTGTGCGAGGTTCTTCTATCTTTTGATTTTAGCTTAAATCTCCTTTTTTAGGGGTCTACAATTTTTTGTTGTAGAGATCTTTAGTGTCTTTTATTAGGTTTGCTACCAGGTTGTTGTTTTTTTTCTATTTTTTTTTTTTTTGTCTTTTTTTTTGATGGCTACTTGTGAGTGGGAAGGTCTCCTTATATTCCTCTTCAGTTGCTTGTTTTTGGTGTAAAGAAGGGTACTGATTTTTCTAGGTCAATTTTGTATCCTGCCACTTTACTGAAACTCTTAATTGTTTCTAGGAATTTTCTGGTGGAGTTTTTATCATCCTTCAGGTTAACTATTATATCATCCTCAAAAAGCGGTAGTTTGATTTCCTGTTTTCCAATTAGTCCTCCTTTAATTTCCCTTTCTTGCCTTATTGCCCTAGCAAGAGTTTCAAGCACTATATTGAAGAGGAGCGGCAGTAGGAGCAGCCTTCCTGGCTTCACACCTTTAAAGGGAATGCGTCTAATTGTTGTCCCTTTAGGATGATGTTGGCTGTGGGTTTGTTGTATATGGCTTTGATTATATTGAGGAATGTTCCCTTCATTCCAATTTCCTCTAGAACTTTAAACATGAAGGGATGCTGGATCTTGTCAAAGGCTTTTTCTGCATCAATTGAGATGATTGTATGAATTTTGTCTTTCAGTCCACTTACGTGTTTTATGATATTTATTGCTTTACATATGTTGAACCATCCCTGCATCTCTGGTATGAATCCAACTTGATCATAACGGATGATCTTTTTGATGTGGGTCTGTATGCGATTTGCAAGTATTTTCTTGAGAAGTTTTGCATCTATGTTCATCATTGAGATGGGTCGATAGTTTTCTTTTTTGGTTGTGTCTTTGCCTGGTTTTGGCATTAGAGTGATGCTGGCTTCACAGAAGGAATTTGGGATGTTTCCCTCTGTTTGTAGCCTTCTGAGTAGTTTAAGTAGTAATGGTTGTAAATCCTCTTTAAATGTTTTATAGAATTCTGCCATGAAAACATCTGGGCCTGGGATTTTTTTAGTCGGGAGATTTCTTATTATATTTTCAATTTCTTCATATATTATGGGTCTGCTTAAGCTGTCAATCTCTTCTTGGTTAAGCTTTGGTGATTCCCAGGATTTCAGATATTCATCCATTTCTCTTAGATTTTCGAATTTAGTAGCATGTAGGTCTTGAAGTATTCCTGTATGATCATCTGGATCTTTTCGTTGTCTGTTGTGATATTTCCCCTTTCATCATGAATTCTGTTGATTTGGAGTTGCTCTTTTTTTCCTTCGGTTAACTGGGCTAGAGGTCTGTCTATCTTGTTTATTCTTTCAAAGAACCAACTTTTGGATTTGTTGATTTTTGATTGTTTTCTTTGTTTCTATTTTGTTGATTTCTGCTCTGATTTTTGTGATTTATTCCTGTCTGTTGGGTTTAGTTTCCATTGGTTGTTGTCTCTCAAGTGTTTTTAGCTGCAGTGTTAGATCCTTTATTTGTTCCCTTTCTGGTTTTTGTGGTTGTTGTTTTTGTTTTTTGTGGGCACGTAGGGCTATAAATTCCCCTCTTAAGACTACTTTTAAAGAGTCCTACAGGTTTTGTTGTCTTCTATTGTCTTTTTTGTTTAGTTCCATGAATACCTTTATTTCATTCTTTATTTCTCCCATGACCCACTCATTCAGGATTGTGTTGCTTAGTTTCCATGTGTTCTTATAGCTAATCAGTTTTATTCTGGTATTCATATTGAGCTTTATTGCAATGTGCTCTGATAGAATGCATGAAATAATTTTAATGCTTTTGTATTTGTTAAGATTTCTTTTGCATCCCAGTATGTGGTCAATTTTGGAGACTGTTCTGAGGGGCGCTGAGTAGAAAGTATATTCTCTGGTGTTTGGGTGGAATATTCTGTAGATATCTGTTAAGTCTATTTGGTGTATTTTATTGTTCAGTTCAGATGTCTCCCTGTTTATTCTTTGTCCAGTTGATCTATCAAGGGGCTCAATGGGGTATGAATTCCCCCACTATTAGTGTGCTAGGATTAATTTGTGTCTTGAGGACACCCAGAATTGTGTTTATATAGTTTGGTGCACCCAAGTTTTGTGCATAAGCATTTAGGATTGTGAAGTCTTCCTGTTAATTGTTCCTTTGATAAAGATATAATGGCCCTCTTTGTCTCTTCTGATTGACTTTACTCTGAGGTCTATTTTGTCTGATATTAGAATAGCAATTCCTGCTTGCTTTTTGGTACCACTTGCTTAGAACATTTTTTTCCATCCTTTCACTTTATGTTGGTGTCTATTCTTGAGGGTGAGATGGGTTTCCTGCAGACAGCATATAGATGGATTCTGTTTCCTATTCCATTCTCCCAGTCTATGTCTTTTGACTGGAGAGTTTAGACCATTAATATTTAAGATTATCATTGAGAGATATGTGTTGCTTCCTTTCAACTTATTTTTTTCTTTGCATTCTTTGTGTAGGTTTATATTTACACTCCTATGCTTTTATTAGTTTTCCTCTTTAGTTGCTTGGGGATAGTTGCTCCTTTCCTCTTCTCTGAATTGCTTCAAGTATTTTCTGAAGTGTTGGGGTGTTTTTGATATGTATTCTTTCATTTTGTTTATGTCATGAAATATTTTTCTTTCTCCAACTATAATTGACATTTTTGCTGGGTATAGTAATCTGGGTTGGCATCTAAAGTTGTTTAGCACTGGGAATACTTTGGTCCACATTCTTATGGCTTTCATAGTTTACATTAATAAATCAACTGTAATTCTGATGGGTTTCCCCTTATATGTAATTTCTTGTTTTTCTCTTGTGGCTTTCAGGATTTTGTCTTTGTTTTGAGCATCTAGAGTTTTAACTATGATATGGCATTGGGAATTTCTTTTCTGGTCCTTCTGTTTGGTGTTCTATGTACTTCTTGTATTTGTATGGGTTTTTCTTTTTTCAGCTTGGGGAAATTTTCTTCCATTATCCTGTTGAAGATTGATCAATACCGTTGTCTTGGCTTTCTTCTCCTTCCTCTATCCCTGTGATGTGGAGATTTGGTCTTTTCATAGTATCCTACATTTCCTGGTTGTTCCATTCTTGTGTTTTTTAAATATTTCATAATTTTCACTTGACCATTTTATTTGTTCCATGTTATCCTACAGGTCTGATATTTTATTTTCTGCTTCATCCATTCTGCTTCTGAGGCTTTCTCCCATTCTTTCCTGTTGATTAGATGAATGTTCCATTTCCCTTTTCACTTCTTCCTGTGTTTTCTTTAGTATTTCCACTTCCTTTTGGCCTCGTCATTCTCTTCTTGTAGCTCATTGCTTCGCTGGTCTGTTTCTTTTTTCATTTCAGCTTGGGGTCTTTTCAGTGTTTCAACTTTCTTCCACAGTTTGTCATTCTCTTCCTCTAGTTCTTTTTGTAGTTTGTGTTTCTCTTCCTCTAATACTTTTCAAAGTTTGTCATTCTCTCTGTCTAGTTCTTTCCAGAGTTTATCATTCTTTCCTTCTAGATTCTTCCCAAGTTTTTCATTCTCTCCCCTTAGCTCTCTCATTGTTCTTTCTATTCTTTGATTTTTTGTGAGTGTAACTGTTCTTATAAGGTCCATGTCTTGTTTTCCTTCCAGGGAGATCCCGTTATAAGGATCTTCTATATGACTGTTAGATTTCATTGTGGATTTATTATGAGCTTTTCCCATTTTTTTCTTTTTTTGTTGTTGTTCAGGCTTTGATGTGTGGCTTAATTTATTTATTTATTTGGTTTCGATTCTGCTGCTAGTCTCAAATGTTAATATGGAGGATTGGTTGGTCACTCACTGTGCTTCCTGCTATTTAGTTCCTCTATGTTGGCTGTGCAACTTACAATCACTAACACTGCACCCACTGGATCATCCGCACCACAACTCCACGAGCTTACTGGTTTTCTCCCTTGGCCCTCGCACTGGCCCCCTGAGCATGGCTGGGTGACTCTGCCCATGTTGATCACTCAGGATGAGGGACATGGTGTCCCACCTGGTAGCTGAACTCCAGGCATCTGGAGCTGGTGCTGGTTCCCCCGTGCTTTCCTGGTCCACCTGGGTGTGTGTTGGCCTCCTGTGCATCTTGCTTAGTGCTTAACATGGCCAGCACATTCTTTAACTTAATGACAGAATTTAGTGTCCTCTTCCGTTTCTCAGCCAATGTACATCTAAAGAAGACTGTGAGAAGGGGGCGAAAAACAAAATGGGAAAGAAATAAGAAAGGAAAATGGACATGATGTAATCAATGCATCAAGGCAGTTTTATGAAGAGCCTTCACTGTGTACTTTTAAATCTTCATATTAAGTTGGTATCAGGCACACAGAAACAAGGATAATGAACAATCCTGCTATTACTTGTGTAAAGCACTGATGTGGGCTTAGGTATCATGTGCACATACTATATGCAGATATACAGTGTCACCAAATCAAACATTCTGTTCCTACAGATTATGATGTGTTGTGTTTATTAGATTCTCTCAGAAATGTTGTATCTGCATCATGTTTATTTTCCCATATTTATACCAATCTTTTCTTGTTAGTATTAGTTACAAATACTGTGCCACATTTAGGAGAATTTGACAGTTACTCTCTGATAATTTCTAAATCATACTTTCTTAACTATTCCATTAAGAGCTTGAGACAATATTCCCTAGTTAATGTACAATTTTTAAGATTTAGAGGCAGATGAAGGTAGTTTGAATCTGAGGTCCCCACTAACTGCTCAGACACCCTAGTCGTGATCCTGAGAAATTCTCAGATAAATGCTTTGAAATGTAGCAGTGCATTTATAACTAACCATAATAGGGGTGAATATAAGTTCAAATGTGGAAAAAATAAAAGGAATTTAGAATCAATAAATTGAGGTATCTCCGTGAATACATGTATTTTAATACCCTCCACTTCTGTTTGTTAACCTTCCAAGTGAAGGCTGTCTATTATGAATATATAAACTTTACTTTTAAGAAATGAAAAATTGCTCTGGAGAGGGTAGATTCTCACTAATTATTCTCAGTGATTGCTTCCCCTGCACAGATCCCAGGGGCAAGGACTTGCCCTTGCTGGTTTGCAACTGGTATTTTAAGTTTGAACACACTGCTCAGCAGTACGCAAATGGGTGGGATATTTCTGCATCACATTATACTGTCAAAAATGTATTCTTTGCATATTTTTGTGTGTTTAAGTGTACATATAAAATATTTAGTCTATAGGAAAGTATTGACTTATGCCCAAGTGAAATACTACCTGAAAGTTGTGAAGCACAAGGTGTGTTTACCAGCATTGTAAAACATAACAGTATTCTCCTTCACTCTGCTCAGACATCAAGGACACAGACATTTATGCAATATCGCAGCAGAGCTTTGGGTATAAAAGTGGTGTGAAAATTGAGACAAGTCCTTTGTTTAATTTAGAAGTTGTCAGTGCCTGTCTCTGGGGGACAATAGTTCCACATATTGCAGGTAACAATCTAAGATACCCTTCTCATTTTTCAAGCTAGGACTCTGAAGAGCTAAACATAATGTTGGTATATTATCTGGTAATACATTATTTGAAAATCAAGAGGCTTTTCCAGAGCCTTAGAATTACTGTTTTGCTTTGATTATGCTGACCAATCAGAGCATCTTTTATGTCAGGTATCAGACAGCCACTGACTATCTACCTGGCCAAAAACTTTATTCATATCACAATCCCTTTTCACCATACAGCCATTCATGCACGTCTGAAACCACACACTCCAAACAGCTGTTTCTGCTCTGCTCCTCTTTTCTTTCTCAGTTGATAGTAACTCAGGTTTTAGATTTGTTGATCCCAATGCCTTTAAATCATTCACTTTTTTCTGTGTTCTTTCCATACATTCACTCACCAAGAACATAGAGGAAGAGTTTCAATCATCTAGATAATTCTATTCATTTTATACTTCATGTCCACTCCATTAGCAAATTATTAATTTGGAAACGTGTACAAATTCTCATGGGGCTGGAGAGATGGCTTGAGGGTTTGGAGTACTGACTGCTGTTACAGAGGACTGGGTTCAATTCCCAGCTCCTACATGGCAGATAACAGCTCCAGTTCCAGGGGAATCCAATTCCTTCTTCTGACTTTTACAGGCATCCCATGATATGAGTGCACTTACATACATGAAGGTAATACACTCATATACAATAAATAAATAAATAAATAAATAAATAAATAAATAAATAAATAATTTTAAAAGCAAAAGACACATACAAATTCTCAGACCTTCCTTACTGACTGAGATGAGCCCACCACCATTTCCTGGGTGGTCACAGTGGTCTTCTGTCTGGTTTTGTTAGGTCATTGCAGTGGTCTTCCATATAGTTTTCCTGGGTCATCACAGTGGTCTTCTGTCTGGTTTTCCAGTGTCTACACTATTCCATTGTCTTTTTCTAGTACAGTAGTGTAACTAAACATACTCTTCTACTCAAAACCATGCCATGACCACATGCACCTCATTCAAGATGAGTGTCAAATCCCTCCAAAGGCCTTTGAGGTCTAATCTGATATCCTGCCTGTTTTGTTCTTTCTGACTTGTCTTCCCTGATGTTCCTGGCTCTTAGGCAAGATGATCTCATGGACGTTTCTTGCTCCTATCTCCTTTTTGAGATTTTATTTTACTTTAGTTTTATTTAGGAAAACATATGGGGGATAAAATATACATTTGTGCAGGTGCTTGAGAATGGCAGAAGTGACCACCATCAGATCTCTTATATCTGGAGTCATAGGAAATTGTGAGCCTCTCAACATGAGTACTGAGAACCAAGCTCTGTCCTGCTTAGAGTGTAGCCAGAGAACTTGCCATAAGGAGATAGGGTGGGTAGAATGTGAGGAAGGGTTTGGACAGTTCAGGGATCAAAAGTGAAATGAATAAGCTTATGAGAATTGGAGAAGAGGTTCATACATGATGGGATATAACAGGTCCTTCCTTGTTAAGGAAAAGCAGTACATAGTCTTTAACACTGAGTTATCTCTTCTGCCTCCAAGAGTTTTGTTGGGTTTTGTTTTGTTTGTTTATGCATGTGTGGGTGTGTGCATGTGTGTGTGTGTGTGTGTGTGTGTGTGTGTGTGCGCGTGTGTGTGTGTGTGTGTGTGTGTATGTGTGTGTGTGTGTGTGGCTGGGTGGGTGGATACATATTCATTACATGTGGTAGTGTGTTACATAAGGACATTTCTTTTTATTTATTTTTTTCTTTTTATGTGATGGGGTTTCACTGTGGCCCCCATTTAACCTGGAACTTGCTATGGAGACCAAGATGGCTTTGATTTCACAGAGAACTTTACCTGCCGTTGCCTCCCGAGTGCTGGGATTAAAGGCGTGCACCACCATGCCTGGCCTTCACCTATTCTATTTTGACCAAATTGTTTTCCACTTAAATTAGCATGTGTTTGAGAAAGGCACCTGACAGCCTGATACTTTAGGAATATTACCTAGTTTATTTCCAAACATGTGAGACAATGAGATATAATTTTAACATGAAATTAGCTCAGTCACAAATGCTGTGGCAACAAGAAGTGACAACCAAGAAAGACAAAGGCTGCAGAGAAGTATATTATTGTAAACAAAAGTGGAATTATGCAGACCACTGAGAAGAAGAAAGTTCAATTACCTCTCAGTTCGCTAGATTTCTTATTACTTTGTCTGGCTTTTGTTTAGGAGTTACAGAAAGATAACTATGAAATGCAATTTATGAAGTATTAAAAAAGTCTGTTAAAAATCAAAAAAAGAAAAAAAAATCCTAACTAATTAACTAAAAATACTTAGGACAAGGAAGGACTTGTTATATCCCATCATGTATGAACCTCTTCTCCAATTCTCATAAGTTTATTCATTTCACTTTTGATCCCTGAACTGTCCAAACCCTTCCTCATATTCTACCCACCATATCTCCCTACGGCAAGTTCTCTGGCTACACTCTAAGCAAGGAAAAATCCACTAGATATTCAACATCAAGTTCAAATGGTTACTTTTTTACACATTGCATTATATCCCAGTTACCTTGCTTTTCAGAATTTTTTCAGCAGTAACTTTATTTGATGTCTTTCTTAGGTAATTATTCCTGAAAGTGGATTTTGATATTCCCCAAACTAAATATTTTCAATGCATGGATGTGACTGCCTCAGACATATGATATCTATTGATAGTTGATATCTAGTCAACGCATCAAGTATTAAATGTTGGTAGACTTTATGGTCTTACTTCTTTAAAGAATATTCAGGGGCTGAAGAGATGGCTTAGCAGTTAAGAGCACCGACTCCTCTTGCAGAGGACCTGAGTTCGTCCCAGCATCCACATGGTGGCTAAACACCATCTTTAACTCCAGTGTCAGGGGAATCCGATGCCCTCTTCTGACCTCTGCAGCACTGCACAACATGGGTGCACCAACCTACATGCAGACAGTACACTCATACACATAAAAAAGTGAGATCTATTTTAAAAAATCATATAAAAAGAATATTCAATAAATGATAGATAACAGATAATTTATAGATGAAGATATACATAGGTATATAAAGCATGGAGTTCTAAGATTATCTTCCCAACTTCAATATTTAACTACCTCTTGAAGATTGCATTGCGATTACAATTCACTACATTTTTACATTTTAACTCTTTAAATAGCTACAAATGCTCTGTTCTCTTATTGTCTCCACATGCCTGGAGATTATTACTGTCCTTCTGCCTTCTCATTTTATTCTGTCATGTGTATAGATTACTTTCTTTGACAGGAAATACAATAACAACAAAAAGTCTCCTCAACAGGCTTGCTTCCCCTTTAGACATTAATATTACACCAGCTTCTCTGAGTGTTTTATTTGCCTCTTCCAAGTTATTCTTGCTCCAAACAAACTTTTATGTTCTCCTTTGAAGTTATTAGACTTTAATATTCATTAATTTCTTTGTACAGGTCAGTGTTTGGGATATTACTATCAACATTGCAATGATCTGAACAGAAAAGCATGACTCTTAAATATAGTGTTTTTAATTGAGATTTTGTATATTTAATACAACATGTTCTAGTTTGTTTTCCATTGCTGCAACAAAACACTCTGACCGACACCAACTTGGGGAGGAAAGGGTTTATTCAGCTTACATCTCCTGGGTCATAGTTCATCACTCAGGGAGCCCAAGGCAGGAACTCAGGGCAGGAACCTGGAGGCAAGAGCTGGTCATGGAGGAATGCTGTTCACTGGCTTGCTCACCTGGCTCATGCCCAGCCTGCCTTCTTATACTGTACACAACAACCTGCCCAGGGTGGCACCACTTCTTGTGGGCTGGGCCCTCCCACACTGATTGACAATCAAGACAATACTCCACAGACGTGGCCACAGGCCAATCTAATGGAGCCAATTCCCCAACTGAGGCTCCCTCAACCCAGGTGTGTCAAGTTGACATTAAAGCTGTCCAGCACACAACATTTCTTAATAAAATTTAGACCCATTCCCCCCTTCCATGCCCCCAACCCCTCCAGAGCTCATGCATTCTGCCATACATGTCATCCAAGTTCCGGCCTTGGAGGACACTGGTTTGTACACCCAGCTCTTGTAACCATCCATCTCCTGGAACTGTGCTCCTGAGCCAGGGTTCACTCACATTTTTGTTCAAACTGGTTTCTGCAGGTTTTTAAGGGATGTATAAGTTTGACTCCACATTTATCTTAACAGGCCACTCTGCCTTTTCATCCCTAGTCTAGAATATCTCATTCACCCAAGGTCAAGTGTCCTTCACAAGCTTCAGTATGTACAATGAAGATGGATATGGTGTCTTTCAAAATTTTGATATGTTAATTCTCAAGAATACTCACTTTCATCATCTTTTAGGGTGGAATACCAAACTGAGTTCCCAGAAAACACTTCGGTCATAAAACACAAGGTTCATTGAACTTGCCAACGTTGACTAAATGTCATTAGTCAGATTGAGTCCATTTTATAAAAGTCATACTCACAGTTCCTGTTTCTTTCTTTTATAAATGAAGAAGCATGTCTATCAAGGAAGTCACAGATGATAGCCTAGGCAGGTTACAGCTGGTAGACTTGCCAGAGTATGCTGTGCTGGAGGATCAACATCCATCACCATGATGTCATCTTTAGGTCTCTGGAGAGGATATATTGGTGGGGCCACATCGGAAGAGAGGACACATGGAACAGAACAGCTATTCATGTGTGGTTGAAATTCAGGAAGAGTCTCTCTTGCCAAGAAATTGTTTGCAAGTATGGCTTTATCTCTCCAAGGAGACCTGTAGGAGAAAGCAGCCACTGATTGGATCCAGATGCCAATTGTCCCTTACCTGAGTTCATATAAAACCATGGGTTTTGATACAACTTATATTTTAAGATGCTTTTTCAGAAGATGGTAGATGAGTAGGATGAGAGGAACAATGTAAAATTTTAAACTCTATGCTGCTTTTGAAGATTTAAAGTATAATTTGTTCCTGAGCAGTTTCCTTAATTCCCCCCTTTTTGTTTTTGTATTAAAATTTTGAATAATAAATTAATTAGTATATTTATGGCTTATACTTGGGGTATTGTAGGGAATGTCATGAGAGACATGAACTTCTCAAGACTGGCAAAAAGAGAAAAAATTTGCATTTGTAAACAGGAAAACTGTTTTGTCTTGAACTTTAAATAGCTTGAGGAGATTTTTATGTTCAAGCAGTAGTGAAAATAAAGTTTTTAAAACTGTTAACATATATGTGAGCCAATCTTAAAATGATCAAATAAATTTATTTAAGTTACTTTCATTTGCCAAAGTTTATTAGTATAAACATCTAGGATTTGACTTCTTTTAAATGATGATGCCCACCGATTGACAGTTAGAGCAGGACTGTATGATTTGTTGAGTCTGTTCCTATGATAATTAAAAAGACAATTAGATTCTATGATTTCCTTTTAGGTAATTGTGGATGCCATCAAATGCTTTGAAAGACATGATGAGTTCATTGTTGAATTAGGTTTTAAATAGAAATAAATATTGATAGCCATATAGTGTAAGTAGGTTAGTAAATTGCAAAGATAATTAGGAAATTGTTTGAAAGCAGAAAGGGCATCTAAAAGTTTTGCCTGTTGGATGGTGTTTGCTGTGTTATAGAGAATGCCATATTCCAACATTATTTATTGCCTGATTTACTGTCTCCATCTGAAAAGGAGTCTATTAATATGCTAGAAATGGGTTATATGTTTATGGAAGAAAATATTTGTATAGGAAGTAATGAAATTCCACATGCAAAGACAAGGAAGATTGTCAGGAAAAGCCAAATTGTTAGTTTTCTGCAGTCTGTAAAAGAAAGTTAAAAAAAAAAGAAAGTTGAAATTATTTGGAGATATGAAAGGATACATAATATCAAGATCTTGTCCAGTAAATTGGATGGATTTGGACCATCCCTGTTGAACAAGAGGAACTAATCCTTCTCTTAATCGAATTTTTCCACATTTCATACAACATTTCTTAATAAAATTTAGATCCATTCCCCCTTCCATGGCCCCCACCCCTCCAGAGCTCATGCATTCTTCCATACATGTCTTGCATTTTTTTCTCAGTCTTTTTTTTTTTTTTTAACATTTTCAATGCAGAAGTTTACTGTTTGGGGCAGAACTTTACTGTTTCGGTCACTTCTTTGGATAAGTCTTTGTTGTTGTTCCCTTTAATCTTATATTGCTCTGAAGTATGCATGTATACACTCCACACATATATCCAAATTATAACATCTGAAAATAAACCATAGATTAAGTCCAAAACATGTTTAGGGAATCAATTTTTAACAGTAGAGTTGCATGCAAGTAAACAGAAATATTACTTTACATTCCTAAATTACTTAGCAAGTTAATGTAGCATCAGGTATTATATTTACTAAAAAAGAAAAAATTACTCAGTTTGCCTTACACATAAGGATTTTGGTGCTAGGATCCACAAATGACAGACACCATACATCGTTAATAGCTTCAGTAAAGGGGCATGATACAAAATTAACCTAGAAAAATCAGTAGCCTTTCTTTATACCAACAACAAGCAATTGGAGAAGGAATATAAGGAGACCTTCACATTCACTATTACCTCAAAAAAATTATCTTGGAAAAAAGCTGACCAAAGACACTAAAGATCTCTACAACAAAAAATTTAAACCCTTGAAGAAGGAGATTGAGGAAGACACCAGAAGGTGGAAGCACCTCCCATGCTCATGGATTAGAAGAATTAATATAGTAAAAATGACCATCCTACCCAAATTAATATACAGATTCAATGCAATACCAATAAAAATCCCCTTGTGTTTCTTCACAGACTTAGAAAAAAATCCTTAAATTCATATGGAAAAACAAAAGACCTCAGATACACAAAGCAACCCTGAGCAAATGCATGGGGTGGGGGTGGATCACTACACCATATTTTAAATTATACTACAGGCCTATAGTCATAAAAACAACCTGGTACTGGCACAAAAACTGACCCATAGATTAATGGAACAAAATTAAAGATCCAAACCTGAGCACATGCAATTTTAGCTACCTCACATTTGACAAAGGGGCCAAGAAGACTCGGTGGAGGAAAGATAGCATCTTCAGCAAATGGTGCTGGCAAAACTGGATCACCACTTGTAGAATAAAACTAAAACCCTACCTTTCACCCTGTACAAAAATAAAATCAAATGTTGTCCTCAATGTGAAACTTGAAACTCTGAAAATGATAGAAGAAAACATTGGCAGTAACCTACAAGATATAGGCATAGGAGAAGACCTTCTAAATC
Organism: Rhizomys pruinosus; assembly: GCA_009823505.1. Classification (NCBI taxonomy): domain Eukaryota; kingdom Metazoa; phylum Chordata; class Mammalia; order Rodentia; family Spalacidae; genus Rhizomys; species Rhizomys pruinosus. The sequence goes on from VZQC01005101.1 coordinate 391,533, forward strand.
AAACAGCAGCTGCATTTGATTTAGGGAACTCATTAAACTCAAAATGCAGGGATCTCATTAAACTCAAAAGCTTCTGTACAGTGAAAGAAACAAAGAAGTGAAGAGAAAACCCACAGAGTGGTAGGAAATCTTCAACAGTGATACATCTAAAAGAGGACTAACATCAAGAATCTATAAATTACTCATAAAACAAAGGAACAAGAAAACAAATGACCCAATTAAAAGGCGGAGTAAAGAGCTAAACAGAGACTTTACAAATGAAGAAGTAAAGATGGCTGAGAAACATCTTAAAAAGTGTTCAACATTGCTAATAGTTAAGGAAATGCAGATTAAACCCATTTTAAGATTTCATCTTACTCCAGTAAGACTGGCTATGATCAAGAAAACAAGGATATCAAATGCTGGAAAGGTTGTGGGGAAAGGGGAACACTCATCCACTGCTCTCGAGAATGCAAACTCATGCCACCCCTACAGAAAGCAGTGTGGAGAACCTTTAAAAGACTCAAAATGATCTGGAAGTGGTGGTACACGCCTTTAATCCCTTCACTTGGGAGGCAGAGGCAGGCAGATCTCTGTGAGTTCAAGGCCAGCCTGGTCTCAAAAAGACAAAAAAAAAAAAAAAAAAAAAAAAAAAAAAAAAAAAGACTAAAAATGAACCTATCACCTGACTCCGTCATATCACTCGTGGGTATATACCCACAAGACTCATTCTATTGCAGACATACGTGCACAACCATGTTTATTGCAGCTCTCTTCACAATAAAGAAGAGCTAGAAGCAAACCAAGTGTCCCTCAACTGATGAAGGGACAAAGAAAATGTAGTACATCTACACAATGGAGTTCTGTGCAGCAGTAAAGAAAGATTACACCATGAAATTTACAGGTAAATGGATGGAACTAGAAGATGTTATGCTAAGTGAAGTAATGCAGCCATGGAATCAATTCTTTGTTGATTTGGGGTGAAGATACTTTTTGTTTGGGTGGTTTACATAGAAATAACCATTCTAAATTTTTTAATGCTGGAGTTAATTGTTTAGTCATTGCATCAAGCAATAGAGGAGTTTTAAAAACAAGTATGTTGGAGCTGGAGAAATGACTCAGCAGTTAAGAGCTCTGGCTGCTCTTGAAGAAGATCCAGGTTTGGTTTCCAGCACCCAACGGCAGTTGCTGACCATCTGTAATTCCAGTCCCAGGGTATCTGACACTCTTTTCTAACCCTTCTGGCATTGCACATCATGGGTGCACTTCATACAGGCAATGCAGTCATGTCCATAAAATAAAAATAATGAATAAAATTTTATAAATAAGTAAACTTAATTGATATCAGGAATTTGTTTTTGTTTGCAATTCTGCTTCTAGCTGTAATTGCTGTAATAGAAAAAGAGTTAGTAGGACAGCAGTATGTGCCTGGGTGCTGCTTTAAAAAAAAAAGCCAAATTATAAATGCCAAGGGAAGGTTGAAGTCAATTGAAATCCTAAAAGGTGTTGAGAAAAATTTAATGTTATCTTTTGGGGGGAATAGATAATTGTAATTTATGAGGATTAACAAGAAGTTTAGTGACAATATATCCAAAATATTTAAACATTTAGCAAAATTTCATCTGGGGCTATAAATAATTAGATTTATGTTTAGTGAAGGCTGATAAGATATCATCTATATAAAAATATGTATTAGAATTTTTTTCTAAAAAAGTGTATTACATTGCCCAGTATTGACAGAAGGTGTGGCTATGAATTATGCCTTGTGTAAAAATTTTTCTCTTAAAAGTTAGACACAAATGCCTAGTTATTGAAGCAGGCACAGAAATAATAAATATTCAGAAGGCAACTTTCTGTATAAATTACAAAAATATGGAAATTTTGGAGAAGTATGGCAAAAGACTGAACTCCAGATATGGTCATCAAACATCCTAAATGTCAGTTATGTCTGGTGTTTGTAAAGAATTGGGTAATATTTAGCCCTAACTAAAAGCTTTTAAATAAACCTTAATCAGATACAAATTTTATTTTTAAGCCAATCCTTGTAATAGTTAGCAAGATTTGAGCAATAACTCCATTGATTAAAATAGAATATTTCTTGACATTTAACTTTATAAGTTTTAAGGTTACATATATAATTTTATGTTTCAGCCTTTATATATCTAAAATACCTTAATTAAGGCCCTTATAACATCCAAAAAAACCTTTTTTTCTTATTTCTTAGTTCCAATTTGTAAACATTCAGCCATCTTAATCTTCATAACAAAATCCTTCTTTCCTTAAAACGATTTCGATTTTACATGCTTTTAACATTTTCTCTTACCAATTATTTTAATATCATGATCCATATATAACATTAATAAATAAATTTACCCTCTGTTAGGAAGACTTTTAACAAGGCTACCCACTCATAAATTTTTAATGACAAACTAATATTTGATTTCACAAAAGTGAACAATAGCCCAACTGTGCCAGATAATTTGGGGCCAGAATTTCTTGGAGTAGCCGAAAATAAACCAGAGTAAGATTGTGACCAGTATAATCTGAATCAATAACATTTGAGCAAACAAAAATTTTTAGACTGCAATTAGAATCACTTAAATTTAAACAAAAATGTGTTAAAATGGGTTCCCAAATGTTTGTAGGGATTTTGTTTTGTTTTGTTTTTAATTATATCTAAAGTGATACATTTTCTATTAGGGCTAATCAGGGAGCTGACTTGCTACTTACCATTCTAAGGTCTGACAACTTTAAGAGTGGCTCCCCTAACTGTGTGGAGATTTTTAAATTCCAGTACATCCAAAGTGATAGGACATTCTTTATCATCTTAAGACTCCACAGGGAACTGGCCTGCCTCTTACCACCTTTAGAAAGTGGAGAATTTAAAGGTTGTTCCCTTAAATTTGTGGGCATATTTCAACTTTTACTTCATCTAAAGTATAAGGAAATTATTGTATTAATTTTAAGGAAGAAGTCTGGTTGACTCTTAATTTTTTAAGACAAGATAAAATAGAGACTCCTTAAGTTTGTTTTACCATAAATATTTATTTCACAAAATAATAATAAACTCCATTGGTAATATATTCCTTAGTTGGCTTTTTTCTGTTTCTAAAAAATATTTTATCTAGGCCAGCCTGGCCTACACAGCGATTCCCAGGCCATCTGGAGCTACAGGGAGACTCTGTCTCAAAAAAGACCTCTTTTTAAAAAAACTTTTATTTATTTATTTATTTATTTATTTTTGTATGTGTATGAATGTATGTACTGTCTGCATGTAGGTTTTTGCATTCGTGTCGTGCAATGCCGTGAAGGTCAGAAGAGGGAGTCGGATTCCCCTGGAACTGGAGTTAAAGACGGTTCTCAGCTGCCATGTGGGTGCTGGGGATCCAACCCGGGTCCTCTGAAAGAGCAGTCAGCACTCTTAACCACTAGGCCATCTCTCCAGCCCCCCACCCCGAAAAAACTGACCCTTTATTTTATGCATGAGTATTACTTTTATTTAATTAATTAATTTATTTATTACTTTTTTAAAATTTTATTTATTTTATGTGTATGAATGTATTGTCTGCATGCAGGTCTGTGCACCCTTGTCGTGCGATGCCACGGAGGTCAGAAGAGGGTCTCGGATTCCCCTGGAACTGGAGTTTTCCTGGAACTGGAGTTACAGACGGTTCTCAGCCGCCATGTGGGTGCTGGGGATTGAACCCGGGTCTTCTGTAAGAGCGGTCGGCTCTCTTAACCGCTAGTTATTACTTTTTAAAAAACGCATGAGTATGTTGCTTGCATGTAGGGAAGTATACCCATGGTGTGCAATGCCCACAGAGGTCAGAAGAGGGCACCAGATCCCCTGGAACTGGAGTTAAAAGCAGTTACCTGCCAAACAGGTGCTGGGAATTGAGCACATGTCCTCTCCAGGAGCAGCTTCTGCAAGAGCAGCCATTGCTCTTAACGGTTGACCTATCTTTCCAGAACGCCTCTAAATTTTTTTTAATACATAGATAGTTTTGTCTTTCTATTGGTCATTAAGTCAGGAGGCTTGCCTGTCTCCTGAGCATTCAGCATTTTGAAACTAGAAATCAAAATGGTGCATAACAATGTATTAACATTCATAAAAGGCATTTTCTTCTTTTAAAATTGAATCTACCAAGTCTTTCATTGGGAATGGGAAGTTAAAAAAGAACAGTTGATTTTGAAGGATCACTCTTTGATATCTATAAAATAAGTTCATGAGTATGTGGCAGTTAGCTCTCATGATCAAGAAGAATCAAGCCAACAGAAGTATCTGCCTTCACTATCACCTAACTTGAGTTTCTCCCTGGCTATATATGGGTATGAAGTGTTTAAAGATTCACACTCATAAATCAGTTAGCTTGTATAAATGGAGGCAAATGAAAGTACCTTCCCTCCTATAATGATATTTTCCATTAGAGGTCATTTTTATTTTGGGGTTAAATTTCAGCCTAGGCAAAATCAGAGATCTAGGTCAGGCTATGGATATCTTGTTATACCAACTAAATTTCCCTTGTTTTGCTCTCTAGAGCTTTATATTTTTCTCCTTGTGGGAGACCAGGAAGAAAGAGACCTTGCCAGATGTAGCCACTGAATTTCACTCACAAGATCTGAATTATTTGTATCTCATCCTTCACTATTAATGATCCTAAAGAAGGTGAGCCTATTTGAAATAGTCCCACTCACAATGTGGCTTTAATATACTGTGATCTTAATGAATTTTTGTTTAATTTTTGCCTGGTTAAATTGGTCCTGTCTGTGCAGGTCCCAATATTCATAAATCTTTTGGAGTAAATATTGGCCTTACATGTATCATGGAAGTCAACCACCTCCTAATGACTAGAAGTTAAGGACAATCTCGACTTCCTTGTAGGTTATAGTATTAAAATAGCCTTAAAGGTTTTCTCTGACCTTTTTAGAAAATGTAGAGTTGTAGGTAAAGAAGGTAGTTCACAAGATAAATTCTGCTTTTAAAGAGAGCTATCCAGGGCTGGAGAGATGGCCTAGCGGTTAAGAGCGCTGACCGCTCTTACAGAGGACCCGGGTTCGATCCCCAGCACCCACATGGCGGCTGAGAACCGTCTGAAGCTCCAATTCCAGGAGAACTCCAGTTCCAGGGGAATCCGAGGCCCTCTTCTGACCTCCGCGGCATTGCACGACACGGGTGCACAGACTTGCATGCAGACAGTACATTCATACACAAAGAAAACATTAAATAAAAAAAATATTAAAAAAAATCTTAATAAAAAAAAGATACTTATTTTTTTTTTTTGCTTTTCTTTTAAAACCAAAATGATTATGACTATACCACATGAAATCTTGATTAAATATTCATAATTTAAGAGAAACTCTAGAGAGAACTTGGATTTAAAACATTATTACAAAACAGAAACAAGAATAATAAAAGAATTGAAATCTCAGAGAGAGACAGGCTTGAAGATCCAGGAAAGTGCATTTTTAACAAAGCAAATGCCAAACCTTGTACAATGCTTTTTAAAAATGAGTTTCTTCTATCACCTTTTGCCCCAGGGAAAGGAGTCTCAAAGAAGGCAGGAGAATTAAGCTGAGGATGTTTATATGGTTCTACAAGATGTAATTCTTTGGAAAGTATAACTTTTTTTCTCAAGATAGAGCTGTATATCTAAAATTTAATTTGATTCCAAAGAGTTAAATGCTTCAATTGAACAGTTCTAAGCAGGAGCTTAATTGGCCATTTTTTTTCTTCAAGATTCCAAATTAAGTGTCCTATTGTTGGGATACAGAGAACGTATTTATGAGTAACATTTAAAGGTGCACGATTTTGCTTTGGTGATATTTTAGTTCTAATTCCTTTATGAAAATTCATGAATTGCCATGCATGTATAAGAGATTTGGTAGATAAAGAGATCCCCCATAGTGAAGCAGAAAAATGAAAAAGAAAGTAGAAGTTTGAGGACAGTCCTTAGGTTTGGGACCGAGAAAGAAAATAAAAGTGAAAAGTGAATAAAGAGCCGGGCGTGGTGGTGCACGCCTTTAATCCTAGCACTTGGGAGGCAGAGGCAGGCGGATCTTTGTGAGTTCAAGGCCAGCCTGGTCTACCTAGAGTGAGTTCCAAGACAGCTGGGACTACAGGAAAAAAAAAAAAAAAAAAAAAAGTGAATAAAGAACTATGAAAGCATGGTGGTGCATGCTACAAGAAACCCTTGTGCTTGTTGTTATTAGGTTATAAAAAGGGCCTCACACCCCCAGCCCCCAGATAAAAAGGCACATGAGGCTTAAGTCATGCCAGAAGTATGATTTACTTCCATGTGGAATTACCAGCAAGGGCTGCCTGCAAAAGCCACCTGCAGACATGTGGTGGGACAGAGCAGCATGGCAGAGAGAGAGGAAGATGGCACCTGGCGCCCACCCGCTTATAGCTATGGGGCGGGGCCTCAGGTACAGAGGAAGCTGTCAGAAGATTGACAGCCTCTGGAGGAAGTGGACGTCTGTGTCCCTTGGGATTCTGGGAAGCCCAGACCTAACAGTTGTCAGTCATATCGCTTTGAAAATGTCCCCCAATTCCCTTTTTCCCTCAAGACTTTTCCAGGCATCTACCCGTAAGTGCTCTGCCATGAGCTATCAAGGAAAGCCTAGCACTTGTCGCACAGTTACATGTGTAACTGAGACATTCGCTATTTCCCTTTTCCTGGGGACTTTTCTGATCACTCTTCTGTGAGTTTTTCAGAGTAGAGTCTCTTCCTTGCCAAGGGACCATAGTGCAGCCTTACGATGGTAAGACTACAATTAACCGGACGAAAAAGCCAACATTTAAATTTAGCTTTTAGGAGTCAGCCTGAACTCGGAGGACACTTGTTCCCCCAGACAGCTGTCTCCTGAGTCAGGCCTCATTACATATTTTATTCAAACTTGTTTCTCCCGGTTCATTCAGGAAATATAAATTTGACTCTACCCTTAACAGGCCATTCCCTCTTTTCATCCCTAATTCTAGAATATCTCATTCATCCAAGGTCAAGCATCCTTCCGAGTCTTCACTATGTGCAATGAAGAGGGTGAGCTCTCTTTGAGTGATCTGATATGTTAATTCTCAAGCATACCCGCATTCACTCACTATCTTTGAGGTGGAATACCAAATTGAGGCTCCTTGGCAATGACCTTGAGTTTGCTAAACTTAGATAAAAGTCTTTAGTCCAATCTGGCATAGTGGCACATGCCTTTAATCTTAGCACTTGGGAGGCAGCCGCAGGCAGATCTTTGTGAGTTCAAGGCCAGCCTGATCTACAGAACAAGTTCCAGGACAGCTGGGGCTACAGAGAGACCCTGTCTAGAAAAGGGAAACAAAAGTCATTAGTCCAGATGATGTCCATTTTGTAAAAGTCATCCCTACATGTGACATGTATTTTAAATACATTTTAAAAAATACACTGTGCACAGCTGTATACCTGCATATCTGTTAAAATATAATTCATTAAAGTATTCTGTATAAATATATTGGTGTCTTCAAATGATAATTCCCTCTCTAAGTGAAACACACTGAGAAAAAGTTTAAAATATGACTTAGCAAATGCATGCATGTTTGGATTCTAAACCTCTATAAAATCAGAAACAAATGAACACCCTAGAAAGTTTTTAGCATAATGTTCATAAAGAACACCCCTTTGCAAATCTGTGATAGCTGGTCCTCATCTAGCTTCCAGGTACCTCACTTCAGTCAGGGCACAGATCAACCCCTAATCTTACTGGTATTGCTCTGGATTAGATTTCCAGATCTTTCCATGTCATTGCATTTCAGCACTTGCAGGTCTCAGTGATTCATCTGTATTTTTGTCTCTGTCAAAAGTAAATTTCTTTTTATTACAGGATAATATTCTGTTGTATAAATAGACCACGTTGCATCTACATTGGTGTTTGCAGTTTGCTGATAGAGTGGCTAAAGCTACTGTGAACATCGTTATACAAAGCAATTTGGAGGATTTATTTAAACAAATATTTATGCTGTGCAATCATAATTTTTATTATAACTGTTTAACCTGGCAATATCCCTTTAGAATATGTAACTCACCATCATGACTTAATTTAGAACATTTTCATTATCCGCAGAGGAAATTCTTTTGCAGTCACTTATATCTACCCTACTCAACCCCACCCTCAGCCCATAGCAACCAGTAATCTGTCCTTTAAGATTTAACTATTCTTGACCTTTCAGAAAGGTCAAATCATGTAATGTGTGGGCTTCTAAAATTGACATATATTTTATTTATTATAATGTTCCCATGGTGCATCCATATTGTATCTTATACTTTTAATTATCAAATAATCTGTCATTATATGAAATATACTCCATTTTGTTGAGGAGCATGTAAGTTGTTGCTCCTTTTTGACCATTAAGCCTGCTGTAAATATTCAGATACAACTGTTCCTTTCTCAGCTTTCTGGTATGTTTAGTAGAATGGCTGCATTTTAATGGTAAATCGATGTCTAGTATTTGGGGAAGTGGGTAAAGAAACTACTCATTTTGCTAGCAATGTATGGACACCAATTTCTTCAAATCTAAGTGAACAGCGATTACTGTCTTCTATGTTTTATCCATCCTTGTGGGTATAAAGTAATAGCTCACTATGATTTTATTCTTATTTCCTTAATACAAAATAATGTTGAACACGCTTTCATTGTTTTTCTCGTGACTGGCAAAAGTCGATCAGGAGAGTGGAGATCTCTGGCCTCAGTGAGACATAACTATATAGTTTTGCCAGGTCAATCACCAAGTCACAGAACCATCCTAGCAAGGTGGGTTCACCTTAAGCCATGCTAAAGAAACAGGTGAAATACCCAGTGCATTACTGAGATGATAAGCTTTTCCTGCCTAGAATTCCTGCCTTCTTCACCAAGTCCTCTCCGGCCCCTTTCAACCAAGTTCACCCAGTCCATCACCAAACTCCATGCTAGGATTTTATTTATGTATATTCGCGTTCATAGTTGATTCATTTAACAAACCACAATCACCCTCCATTCCTGGGCACGTCTCATTTTCATGTATTTGGTAATTATCTTACTTTCCATTGTTTAATTTCTATGTAGTTAACACTTATTCAGTGTCTCATTTTCTTCAATTGTCTAATCCTCCCTCAAAATATTTAGTTGCATACAGTGTTTATTTATTTGTAGCTACATGATGAAAGACATTTAAAATCCTTCCTCAACATTGTTCTCTCGCAGTCCACCTTTTTGTATTTCTTGCATCTCATGTTGTGTCTTCAGAGTTTGGAGAAAACACAGGATTCAGTAAATTACTTAGGAAAAGTCAGTTGGTGATTAAATCTTGTGAGCTGCATATCTGAGCTGTCTTTACCCTTCTTTTTTATAGCATTTTTTATTTTTTTTATTTTTTATTTTATTTTTATTTATGTGTATGAATGTACTGTCTGCATGTAGGTTTGTGGACCCGTGTCGTGCAATGCCACGGAGGTCAGAAGAGGGTGTTGGATTCCCCTGGAACTGGAGTTAAAGATGGTTCTTAGCTGCCATGTGGGTGCTGGGGATCAAACCCAGGTCCTCTGCAAGAGTAGTCGGCGCTCTTAACCACTAGACCATCTCTCCAGCCCCATACCCTTCTTATACCTGATTTAGGAACTGGCTAGAAGAACCCCCAGTGACGCTTCAGAATTCTTAGCGCACTGCTTTGTAGTACCTAGGATCTCTGTGGAGAAATAGGAAATCCATTTTACACTCAGACTTTAGTGTTTGATCCTCTGTGCCCTATGAGTTTCTGTATCTCTTTTTGATCCTCTGAATTCTCAAATTTTACTATGACTTATCCATTTCCATCCATTGTGCTGCATCCAGTAGGCCATTCCAATTAGCAAGTTCATGTTCTTTAGTTCTGAATTTTAAAAAAATTACTGAGAAAATCTGTACTTAAATTCTGTTTTATTTTCATTCAGGAATTCTTACCTGTTTATATTGGTGGTCTCCTCCAAACACTAATGTGTTTATTATATATTTTTCAGTATTTGTATGTTTAGAACTTCGGAAACCATCTACATTTATTTCCTAAAAGTCTTGTTTTTCCTTTCTACTATCATATTGTTTCATTTTTTCTGAATAATGAGCTTATTTTTGTTTGCTTTGACCTAAGGTAATTTTTCTTCAGGTGTAGTTTGCGTCTTTCAGATTGCTTTTCTTTTTCTGCTGAATAGTCATTTTAACATTAGGAAGTTTCACTATCTGATAAAGTTTTTTTATTATAAAGTTTTATTGATTTTTTTGTTTCATACATAATTTTTCAGTCACTCTTAATCACCTTTATATCTGCTTCTCCACCAGCACCCTTCCACAACCCCCCCCAACCACAATGGATTTCACAAATTCTGTCATTTGTGCTACGGTCCATTGTGCCAAACTACTCTCCCCATCCACTCCTCAGTGCCAGCTCATCCCTTGAGCTCTAGTTAGCCTACCCAGAGTCCCTTTCCTAAAGAAGGCCAGGTCTTCCTCACCCAGTCACCATCTACTGCCAGTATTTCTTCAGCCAGGGTTGGGCTCTGATGCCCATTTTTGCAGTTCTGTGCTGGGTTTTGTCCAGCTGAGCTCGCATGGGTCTTGCGCATGCTGGTTCCAGTGCTGTAGGTTCATATGAACCACATCCCAGGAGCTTCTTTTCTGAGTAGTGTCTGCAAATTTCATGATGTCATCTTTCTTTACCACTGCGTAGAGCTCCATTGTGTAAATGTACCACATTTTCATTATCTACTCATCAGTTGAGGGGCATTTAGGTTCCTTCCAGCTCTTTGTACCACTTGGAGGCTAGTTTCAGGCGCTCACAGGCAGGCTGGAACCCACAGGAACCCCGAATTACATAGAGGCTGGATGATCAGATTTTATTTATTTTTTTTTTTAAGGAATTCTACAATATAAGAGCACAGTTGTTTTCAGATCATTGACATTGCTCAGTTTGCCATACAATTAGGTAATTGGTGCTAACATCCACAGATGAGGGATACCATTCGTCATTTGTTTTTCTGGGACTGTGTTACTTCACTCAGCATGATATCTTCTAACTCCATCCGTTTACCTGTGAAGTTCATGATGCCATCTTTCTTTACTGCTGCATAGAACTCCATTTTGTACCACATTTTCTCTATCCACTCGTCAGTAGAGGGGAACTTGGGTTGGTTCCAGCTCCTTGCTATTGTGAAGAGAGCTGCAATAAACATGGCTGTGCATGTATCTCTGCGGTAAGATGAGGCTTGTGGATACATACCCAGGAGTGGTATGGCTGGGTCAGATGGCAAGTTCATTCCAAGTCTTCTAATGGTTCTCCACACTGCTTTCCATAGTGGCTGTACGAGTTTACATTCCCACCAGCAATGGATGAGTGCTCCCCTTTCCCCACAACTACTCCAGCACTTGGTATCATTTGTTTTCTTGATCCTAGCCAGCCTTATTGGAGTAAGATGCTATCTTAAAGTAGTTTTAATTTGCATTTCCTTAATTATTAGTGACGTTGAACAATTTTTAAGATGTTTCTCAGCCATCTCTAATTCCTCACTTGTGAAGTCTCTGTTCAGCTCTTTACTCCATCTTTTGAGTAGGTCATTTGTTTTCTTTCTTCTTTGTTTTTTGACTAGTTTATATATTCTGGAAATCAATGCTTTGTCAGATGTATCTATGGTGAAGGTTTCCTCCCACTCTGTGGGTTTTCTTTTCACTTCCTTGATTGTTTCTTTTAATGTACAGAAGCTTTTGAGTTTAATGAGGTCCCATTTTCTACTGTCAACCTTAATTCTTGCACAGCTGCTATCTGATTTAGGAAGTCTTTTCCTATGCCTATGTCTTGTAATCTGCTGCCAAATTTGCTTCTATTGCCTTCAGAGTTTGTTGCTTCACTCTGAGGTCTTTAATCCATCTGGAGTTGACTTTTGTACAGGGCAACAGGTAGGGGGTTAATTTCATTCTTCTACAAGAGGTGATCCAGTTTTGCCAACACCACTTGCTGAAGATGCTGTCTTTCCTCCATTGTGTCTTCTTGGCCCCCTTGTCAAATATGAGGTGGCTGAAATTGTATGTGCTCAGGTTTGGATCTTCAGTTTTGTTCCATTGGTCAGCAGATCTGTTTTTGTGCCAGTGCCAAGCTCTTTTTATGTCTATCGCCCTGTAGTATAGTTTGAAGTCTGGTATAGAGATCCCCCCTGTGTTGCTCTTTTCAGTCAGGGTTGCTTTGGCTATTGAGGGTCTTTTGTTTTTCCAAATGAATTTAAGGACTTTTTTTCCAAGCCTGTGAAGAAACTCTTGGGGATTTTGATTGGGATTGCATTAAATCTATACAAGAGTTTTGGTAGAATGGACATTTTTACTATGTTAATTTTCCCAATCCATGAGCATGGGAGGTTTTTCCATCTTCTGAGGTCTTCTTCAATTTCTTTCTTTAAGGGTTTAAAATTTTTGTTGTAGAGGTCTTTGGTGTCTTTGGTTAGGTTTGTTCCTAGGTATCTTATTGTTTTTGAGGCTATTGTGAGTGGGAAGGTCTCTTTGAATTCTTTCTCCAGTTGCTTGTTCTTGGTGTAAAGAAAGGCCATTGATTTTCTAAGGTTAATTTTGTATCCTGCCACTTTGCTGAAGCTGTTAATCGTTTCTAGGAGTTTTCTGGTGGAGTTTTTTGCATCCCTTAAGTAAACAATCATATCATCAGCAAATAGGGATAGTTTGACTTCCTCTTTTCCAATTAGTACTCCTTTAATATCCTTTTCTTGCCTTATTGCTCTAGCAAGTGTTTCAAGCACTAT